>JAJTUV010002482.1:0-138485 GCA_021653895.1 Mastomys natalensis
AACAATTCCAAAGTTTGATTGATATGTATGTAACCGTTGTATCTTGATGAATTTACCTTTTTCTCTGCACAAGTTCTAATGTATTTATTTAAAAAGTGTCCTACTATATAGTATTACCTGGCCTGGCTCTCAACAGAGATCCTTCTGCCTTTACTATAAAGGGTGTAACACTACACCTAGTTAAGTTGTTATTTTGTCGGGTTTTTAGTTTTAAAGACAACAGTTTCACTTATTTGTGACCAAAATTCTTGGTAGTTTTAAGAATTGTTGATTTTCAGTTTGTTTAGCATGTCACATTTTGGGGAATGAGTTATTAATTTCCAAGCATATGATATAATTGGAGTAGAATTCAAATATGACCTATCCTTTCCTTCTAATTCTTATATTTAAGTGGTTTGTGTCTTATGTAGCTTATACCTATGTTTTAGGTTTTCTGTCATGTTACTGGCTACATAATATATTTAGATTACTTTGTATTTCTGATTGCTTTTTTCTTTCTCATATTGCCTTTTATATGTGTTTTGGAGTGGCATGTTTATTTCAGTGGACAGTCTTCATGTAGTTTACTAGCCTTAAACTCAGTTTGTAGCAGAAACTAGCCAAGAGATTCAATCTCTCAGCCTCTGCCTGTACAATACAAGGATTACAGGTGTAAGTCACCATACCACTATCATTTTTTGGTACTAGTTTTTATTCATTTATGTTCTTTTGTCCTTTTTTTAAATTTTCTTTTAAGTTTTAACTTTAGAAATTTTTATTTTCATTTTACTTTTAGAACAGTTTAAGTATCTACTTAATGAATTATCCTAAAAACCTACTTCATTTTTACTTTTCCTCTGTTAATTTAATACAACCTTTACTGTCTGTTACTTTGAGTATAGAAATGTTAAATGACCAATTAGTAGATTTGTTTTATCTGGGCAGAGTTGTGTTGGAGATTTTAATTCATTTATGAACATTAATAAATAGAGAAAGATAAAATAAAATAGCCCATTCTGTTTTTCCTCTTTGGGCTTCAAAGTACTGGACTCAAACTGAATAGCGTCATGCATTATTTATACAAGTACACTACTTATGAACTATCTCCCTCTTTCCATGAATTGTTTATTCTATTAGATGATGAATTTTAGGATATTTGCCTTATTCTGTGACTCCTGTCTCTCACTTAATAAACTAGGTTTTGTGAGAATGCGAGAAAACTTGATTCTCCCTATTCCATTTTAAGCTTTTGTCTTTCACAAGTCCAGAAATCAAATTTGTTAAGTCTTGGAGAATATGCAGACTATACTTTATATAACCTAGCATTGCAATGAATTTTGAGCTAATACTAATTATGCTGCCTGTCTCTATAGTTGACATATCAGAATTGATTTATTAGCATAACTATCTTCTTTGTTTTTTAAAATATTTTATTTTCTTTATATTGCCATTGATTACTGTTATTATTGTTTCTAATTATTAATAATATAATTGTATGGTGACATATGTACCTCTGAGAGCTTTATAATTAAAATTAAGTACAAGTATATTTATTTTAGTAGTAATTTTTAAAAAATGGTATCTGTAATTTGACTTAGTTACTATAGTGCTAAATAGTAATTATTTTTAATCTGTGGAAAAATGCCTCTATGCTGATGAAAAAGTGGCCAGAGATCAGCAGTAGTACTACAGTTCTTAAATACGTAGAGATAGTGTATATCAGATAATTTTACAAGTATGAAACTGATATGTGAATTGCTAATTGCTATACATGTGTTTATAGATAGTTAAGTCTGGGATTTTTAACTTTTAATTAAGATCTCATCATCTGATTCTTCCAATGAGAATTCTCCAGCAACTCCTCCAGATGAACAAGGCAAAGGTGATGCTCCACCACAGCATGAAGAAGAAGATCCTTCATTTCCTCATGCTGACCTGGCAAAGTTAGAAGACATGATCAACAGGTGCATTTATTTTCATTTTTATGTTAATGGATATAATTGCTTGAAAGTTAACTGATATTAAATTAAAGGACGGGGAGGGGCAGTGAATCACGCTGTTTTGAGCAGTTTTCTTCTCTTTTTCTGGTTTTTCCTTTACACACACACACATTCTACCTATAATAGTCTGTTTTTTAGTTTCATGGCACTTGTACTATGTTAGCATATTTATTGATTATACATAACTATAGAAAGAAGAAACTACATTTGACATGTCTCATAAGTCTTCTTTGTCAAACATATATTGAAAAGTCAGGAATTCAACTTTCTTGTCTACCCAGCATAGTTTGAGGAATGTTTGCTTTTATTTTGAATATTCTTTCAAGTTGTTGAACATATTTTTTTTTTTACTTTCGTGATGCATTCTTCTTTACCAGCCCTTACTGCTTAAGTCTTCCCTTAATTGAGAAAATACGCCTTTTTTCTCTTGCTTCAAAGTAAAATTCAGAATTCTTCAGCAACATATCTTCATGATTACATCTTCACATATCACCGATTGCTGAGGATTGGCTAGTAAAAAGACAGACGCCAGCATCCAATATTTTGTTCTGTTATAGATTAAGGAATAAATTCCATGACCAAAGGCTTCAAATGTCCTTGATAAATTTTTTGATGGGAGAAGACAACATATAACCAAAGCCTCAAATTCTCTTCAACATGTGTCTTTCTTTTTTAAAAAGATATATTTATATTTATGTTATGTATATGGGTACTTTGTCTATGCATTATATATGTAGTCTAAGGATACCAGAAATGAGTATCTGATTCTGCAGCATTATGGTTAGATATGGCTGTGAGCCTCCATGTGGGTCCTGGTACTCAATTCTGGGCCTACAGAAGGGCAGCCATTGCTTTTAACTACTAAGACAACTCTCCAGCTCTATATTAACACATTATTGTGTATACCTATTACCCTAAGGGGACTGTGCCACGTTCTCAGTTCTATACACTTCTGTAATCCTATTCCTTCCTAATCTGAGCAATAGTGGGAGTGGGAAAATTGAAAGACTTTCCAAGTCTGTCCTTTAGTTTCTTTTAGTCTCCCTTATTGTTGGTTAGGGTTATTTTTTCATAAAGGATTGAAGAACTATGATATACTATTAACTGGATCATTAATAGGAAAGTTTAAATGATTCTTCAGTTCAAATAGGAACATTGAAATAGTTCTTCAGTTCAATAATATAATTTTATTAAACTTATTTAAAATGACATATTAAGTACTTAAAGTAAGTTGCATTGATTGTACACTTTGTAATTGTGTTAGTGTGTTGAAACTGGCATGTCTATTATGGAGGTCTATAAGAGCTTTTGTTTTATTGCCATGAGTATCACAGAACCTTGGTCTTCTGAAAAAAGCTTGCAAGTACTGGAAGAAATGAGTCAGACTTTAAGCAGAAGGAAGAAGGTAGTGGGCTTGATTATTGCTGGCATAACAGCTTTAATTACATTAATTGCCATCACCACTGCTTCTGCAATTGCTTTGACATAAGTTAAGACAGCTACTTTTGTTAATCATTTAGCAAAAGAAAAAGTTACTAATGTGTTGAATACACAAGAGGATTTAGATAGATGTTTGGGACAACAGATTGATGTTCTTTATCTATTCAAATAATTGGAAGGAGGTTCAGAATTTAAGGGTAGGGAGCCATCTCGAGTGTCATACTAAATACCATTGGATTTATGTTAGTTCTAAAATTTACAATGATAGTCATTATAATGAGTAAAAAGTTTAAAGACATTTGTAGTATATTTGGCATAATTCTAACACCTCTCTGAATGTTTTAACTTTGCATAGTGAGCTTATGAACTTAAAGAGTGCTGCTCTGCTGAGTGTTGATGCAGCAGATACTGCTGATAAAATTACCCATGGCCTGAGGTCAGTATTTCTATTTTTGTCAAGCTTCAAGAATGGCATAGATAGCTTGATCATGCTAGCCCTTTTTGTCCAGGGAATACTTTTCTTCCTACCCATCATGTTAAAGCTTCTTTTTAACAACATCATCATGTTGGCAGCCAAAGTACATGGTTTGAAATTGAAAATGGACCCCCAGACAGAGTTATTAATTTAAGAAGCTGGCAACCCAAGGACGGGTCAGATTCTGTACAGAGCCTTACCAACCTAAGACAGTAGTGCATTGCTTTTGATAATGCATATTCCATGATGGTAAGGAAGGCATTCTTGTCAGAATGACCCAACAAAAAGGGGGAGAGGTGGAAAGCTTTTGGGGTCACTTGGCAAGAATCTCACATGGGCCAAGGACAAGGAATGGGTTTCAGACAGTAATGTAACATTAGGCTAGAACAAAGAAGTAATTTCAGGCAGGAATCTAAATGTTAGGCTAGAACAAAGAAGTAATTTCAAATAGGAATCTAAATTTTAGGCTAGAACAAGGAAGTGGGCTTTAGGCATGAAAATGACTTTGGGGTAGGACAGGGAAGTAGGCTCAGATACTTTGGTTATCCTGATAAGTCCTTAGAAACAGTGATCATGGGAGTGTTTAGGGAGTTTTGTTTATTGCCTTGTTTGTTTGACTATTTGTGTTTATTATTTTGCTTGACCTTGACTATTTGCATCTATTGTATTGCTAGACCCTTAACCTAGAAATGACCTTAATACTTCCATGTAATTAAAATGGTATAAAAGCAAAAAGGAAGAGGGAGGATGGTATAGGGGTGTTCTAGGGAAGGGAAATGGGGAAAGAGGATGGTATCTGAAATGTTAATGAATAAAATAGTAAAAAAAAAAAAATGGCATATCATTAGTGTTTATTTGATACTTTTTCTAGCTCATTGTGTAGCACCTAGGAGATACCAGAAAAAGTATTTTCTGGGTAGTAGTGGGTTGGTCAGTTTATTTATAGAAAGCTGACGTTCTTTTGTAAATATAGCAGTAATAGTAAGATATGTTAGCTTTTCCATTAACTTAATACAGACAAGCACATTTTTGAAAGCTTAGTTTGAAGCTGGGCAGTGGTGGCACTCGCCTTTAATCCAAGTACTTGGGAGGCAGAGGCAAGTGGATTTCTGAGTTCCAGGACAGCCAGGGCTACACAGAGAAACCTTGTCTCGAAAAAACAAACAAACAAACAAACAAAAAAACAAAAAAAAAAACAACTCAGATTATTTTGAGGTATAGACATTTATTTAAGACAATAGACTTATAATAGACTTAATAGTTTTGCAAATAAATCTTCAAGAAGAGTTGTTAAATATCTTAATATGAAGAATGTGGGTACTTGTCTCAAAGTTTCATCTATGACATGAAAATTAAAAATGTTTTATTTTTACACTGTAAAAAATAAACTTTAATTTTAAGAGAACATATTCCTTTTTAGCTACAAGTATTAGCAGTTTAATTTTTGGCAGTTTACTTTTTAGTCCTGTTAAGCATTCTAACTGATTTCTTACTACTATGTCATACTTGATATAAAACTCTGCATGTAGATATAGTATATCTTTAATGCTACAAAAGGATATCACTTGACAACATTTTTCCTTAAAACTATGGTGAATATAATTTGGAGATTATGTTTGTTGTTTGTTATAGCCTTTTTTCTAGTAAAATTAGTAACTTGTATTAACTTAACACTGTTTGAATAGTGTTTTTGAACAATAATTATATTTTACAATAATTATTAGGCCCCGATGGGTGGTTCCTGTTTTGCCAAAGGGGGAATTAGAAGTACTTTTAGAAGCTTCTATTGATCTTACTAAAAAAGGTGAGTTTCACATCTGTTAACTTTTTTAATCATACATGCTCTTTTATATAATGTAGTGTTTTTGAAGGCTTTGATTGTTTTCCATACAAAATTAAATATTTGTAATTTGCAGTAAATATCAATAACCTTTCTGATAAGGCTAGATTTATGTACATGGGCATTTACTCATTGAGATCAAGAGTTCAGTAGAGTACTGCCTGGTCTGGACTCAGAGAAGATTCACCTAACCCTCAAAAGACTTGAGGCCCCTGGGAGTGAAGAGGCCTGGCAGGGTGGTGATGGGGTGGGGACATCCTCTTGGAGATGGGAGTGGAGTAGGGGGAGGCAAGAGTGGGATGAGGAACTGTCAGAGGGCAGACCAGGAGGGGGCTAACAATTGGATTTGTAGAAAAAGATTAAAGAGTGTGTGTGTGTGTGTGTGTGTGTGTGTGTGTGTGTGTGTGTGTGTACCTTTAGAAACCAGGTGTTTCTTCATTTAGCAGTAGTACCATCTTTTAGTTTTCCATCCACTAAAATTAATATTGCAAAATAGGCACTTCCCAGGTTATCACACTATGAACAATTGTAACTCTCTCTAGGTCTACAACTTATTCTTTCCTTGCATGGACATCTGCAGTCACATGCACATATTAGCAGAGGTTAGCTTTATTCATAGCCTATCTACTTAGATATCTGTGTCAACTTTAACAACATATTTTCACCCAAGTATGTCTCACACTCTTCTTGGAATTATAAGTGATGCCATCTGGGAGTTACTATACGAAATTTATATGTTGTGTAGTAATGACAGCAGGGGAGAAAATCCAAAGTACGTGTTGTCCACAGATTATTTTTATATGAATCGATGGCTCACACTCAGGTTGTTAGTAAATTATGCATGTTACTACCTGGATTCCAGAAAGGATATTTTTAAAAATCACTTTATCAAATATTATGTATAATAGACTTCTCTCTTTCCTCTCTTCTCCCTCCCTTCCTCCCTCACTCTCTCTCTTTCTCCCCTCCTCCCTTCTTCTCCTCCCCCTCCTCCCTCCCTTTCCCCCTTTCTCCCTCCTCCCTTTTTCTTCCCCTCCTCCCTTTTTCTCCACCCCTTTCTCCCTCCTCCCTTCTCCTACTCCTCCTCCCTCCCTCTCCCCCTTTTTCCCTCCTCTCTTCTCCTTCTCCCCTTCCTCCCTCCCTCTCCCTCTTCATTCTCCATCCCTCTCCCCCTCTTCCCCTCTCTATCTCTCCATATCTCCCTTAACCTCCCCCTTTTCCCTCCCCTCCTTCTCCCTCTTCCTCACCCTCTCCCCTCCTGCTCCTTCCTCTTCCTCATTCTCTCCCTCTCCACCTCCCCTTCTCCCTTGCTCTCCTTCTCCCTCTTCCTTTCCCTCTAAGGTTTTTCTGTATAGCCCTGGCTGCCCTAGAGCTCACTCTGTAGACTAGGATGGCTTTGAACTCAGAGATAATGCATACCAGCCTTTGCCTCCTGAGTGCTGGGATTAAAGGACATTGTCATTTATCAAGACCTTGAAAATGAGTAGGCACATTAACATATCTTTGGTGTCTTGTAATGTTTCTATGACCTTTTAAAATTCATTTTTATTTTTAATTCAATGTATCCATGTATGGCTAATAGAGGTATTTACATGTGCCTACTTTGGTCATCCTGATAAGTCCTTAGAAACAGTGATCACGGGAGTGTTCAGGGAGTTTTGTTTATTGCCTTGCTTGTTGTTTGACTATTTGTGTTTATTATCTTACTTGTCCTTGACTATTTGCATCTCTTATATTGCTAGACCCTTAACCTAGAAATGACCTTAATACTTCTATGTAATTAAAATGGTATAAAAGCAAAAAGGAAGAAGAAGGATGGTATAGCGGTGTTCTAGGGAGGGGAAATGGGGAAAGGGATGAGAGTTCTGGGTTTAAGTGACATCAGAATATGTTAAGATAAAGTATGCTTTAAAATATTTCCAGTTGTTCCAGTTATTTAATTTGATATGATTTTTATACAGTTTTTGTTTTTCTAAATTTTGTCTTTTTGAATTTTATGGTAATGCTGTTTTCTCTTAAACACCACAATATTCTTCATGGATTAGAAACCATACCAGATTCTAATATTGTATAGTTTGTAGTCACATACTTGGTCATAAAAACATTTTTATCTTGTTTATTCTTTTACTTGAAAATTTTTTTTTAAATTATTTTATTTACATTTCAAATAGTGTCCTCCTCCATGAACCTTCCAATCCATACTTTCTCCCCTTTACCTCTAAAGAGAGTGCTCCCCCACCCACCTACCCCCACCTCACCCTTTAGCATCCCCCTTCTCTGGAGCATCAAGCCTCCATAGGACCAAGCACATACCGTCCCATTGATGCCACACAAGGCCATCCTATGCTACATATCCAGCTGGAGCCATGGGGCCCTCCATGTGTACTCTTTGGCTGGTGGTTTAGTCTGTGGGAACTTTGGGGGGTCCAGTTAGTTGATATTGTTGTTCTTCCTATGAGGTTGCAAACAGCTTCAGCTCCTTCAATCTTGTTTATTTTTTACTTATTTTACTTCCTTTTAGGCCTTGATGCTAAAAGTGAAGCATGCCAGCGATTTTTTCGAGATGTTTTAACCGTGTCTTTTACCAAAATCCTTATGGATGAGGCAGTGAGTGGATGGAAGTTTGAAATTCATGTGAGTTTGGTATTTGAGGGGAACTTGTTTTAAATGTTATTTTCTTACGAATCTATGTTTGGGAAATATTACTGCAGTGTTTTGAGTAGTAACAGAATGAGGAGCTTCTGTAGACGTAGATATTTTTTTGCTTAGATTTTTTTTTAACTTACTTAAAAATAATGGTTTTTAAATACTTCAAACTCCCTTCTAGTCCACTGTCCAAACATAGAGAAGAAAGATGGTAAATCGGACAAAGAGATACAGACCTGTTGAGAAGTACTTTGGGGGGCAGTTTCAGTCTCCAAAACTACTGGTCTTTATCCAGAGCAGCACTAACCAATGGAAGTGACCAGGAGCAGTCACAGGATGCCAGGACATGGAAGACCAATGAAGCATTGCAAAGCTAGCTAAGGAAGTGCACCATTATTATCCACTGAGTCCTATTTATACTCTGTCCAAACATGACCTCTCCTCCCAAGGGTCTTGTGAGTTTGTCTTAGCAAACCATTGCATGAATCTGCATCACCTGACATATTTAAAAACTTTTACTCTAAGTTTCTTCTAGAAAGAGCTTGCTTGGAGTTTTAAGTACAAGCCTTGGTTTTTAAAATCTGCTACCCCAAATTTAAATGTCTTCTAACAGTATAATTTACCAGATTTGTGATGCTATTGATTCTAACAGTTATCCACTATTGTGTTTATTTTTAAAAATATGTATCTAGAAAGGGGAATAATACATAGCAGAAACACTAAATAAATAATGTATAATTGGAACACTAAATGATACAATAGAATAACAGTTTAAATGTAGAAATAAATAAATATAGATTTACTTTGGCCTTGAGAAATAAAAAGTTAACTTCCCCTGTGAAATATAAACCACAGATCAGTACTCACACATTTTGGAAATTCAAATTTTAGTTTTGACACTGATAAAATGGAAACAAAATTTTGTGTTCTGAGGTGGATCTTAACTTTACTCACCTAACAAAAGTAAATGTGAGCATTCATGGAACAAAATAATTTAGACAACTATTGATCCATTCTAAGAATTAAATTTTTTAATGGTAATATAGATACCTTTTTAATAAATTATTGAATGGCAAAGCAGATATTTATAAAATGCAATTAATCAGAAGTTATGAAACATACATAATTTTATGGATGGAATTTAATTTAAATATTATCAAAAATGACCAAGGCATGCATGTGTGTCTGTGTAATATGTATGTATACATGTATGTATACATATATATGTATGCACCTTTTGAAAGTAATGTGTCATCTCTGAATTGCAGTTTAGATTGAAATTTCCTTTATAATGTGGTTAACAAGTGTGTTTAGGCTTTACAATTATTATGCAAGGAATACAAAATACCATAGTGAGAAAATATTGTTGCATGTATCTTATGAACTAAATGTGTAGTTATAAGCAGTCTTTTGTCTAAAAATCATTAGAAATATCTCAGATTAAAAAATAAATTATTTTATAGCTGAGTAGTACATGCCTTAATCCCAGCATTTGGGAAGCATAGGCAGGCAGATCTCTGTGAGTTTGAAGCCAGACTAATCTATAAAATAAGTGTATAGCCAAGGCTACACAGAGAAACCCTGTCTTGAAAAACAAACAAAAAGTGCAAAAACAACAACAACAAAAAAAACCCAAATAACTTTTAGTCTGATCTTAGACTCAATATGTAGTCTATCCTGTCTTGAAATTTTACTGTGTCTATTTTCTTAGTACTAAGTTTACAAATGGTTCTGAAATATGAAATTGTACAGTAAATTAAATATTAATTTAATGAATGTTATTTCATTCATAGTATTAATGTATAAAATAAGATAATTTAGAAATGAAAAAATTATTAACAAGAAGAATAAATTTTTCTGTATGTGAAATTACAATCTGTTCTTACTTATTATTTGTTTAACAGAGGTGCATTATTAACAATACCCATCGCCTAGTGGAACTTTGTGTGGCCAAATTGTCTCAGGACTGGTTTCCATTTCTAGAACTTCTAGCAATGGCATTAAATCCTCATTGCAAATTTCATGTCTATAATGGTGCACGTCCATGTGAATCAGTGTCCTCAAGTGTTCAGTTTCCTGAAGACGAACTCTTTGCCTGTTCTCCAGACCTACGTTCACCAAAAGTATGTCCATTTATTCTTTTAAAAATTCTGTATTAACTTTTTTGGCATTGGTTATAGATAAAGTAAATTCACATTTAAATTCCTAGTTTTGCTGGGTGGTAGTGTCATATATATGCCTTAATCCCAGTACTCAGGAAGCAGAGGCAGACAGGTTGCTGAGTTTCAGATCAACCTGGTCTACAAAGCAAATTCCAGGACAGCCAGAGCTACACAGAGAAACTTTCTTGAATAAAAGAAAAAAAAAATCCAGTTTTTTCTTTCACGAAACACATGCCATTAGGCAGTTATTACAATTTGAAACTAGTGTTCATCAACCTCTGAATGTTGAATTAAGTAGCCTTTTATTTCATCCTTAACTTGAAATAGAAGTTCTGCTTTATACTAGTAAAAATTGTAACATTTTCATGAAGCAAGAAGAGGAAAACAAATAGTGTGCATCAGAACATCTAAAAATTAAAAACAAAACAAAACACTGCACTGGTATTCAAACACCAGTAAGAATGTGAACATTTAACAGTTTCTTATGTTTTGGTGTTTCAAATCAAATTTAACTTTATAAAATAACCAATAAGTTTTTAAAATATCACAAAGAATAACATAGTTTTAGTATGTGAACACAAACTACTCAGAGTAAAATCTGAGAAGGAAGACAAAATGATATATAGTACCTTTAAATCAGTAGCAAATCAGTGCATATTTTTCTTTTTAACTGAATACTTCTCCATGTACAATATCTTTAACTTAGATTTTTAAATTATATTGAACATGAAGTGCAAAAAAATAGTTGTATCTAATCATAACATTTTGTGCTTTACCATTGAGTATTATATTAGTTTGGGTTCTTTTGTAGTTTGATCTTTGTTATGTTGAAGTAGTTTCTTGAGTATTTTTATTTTCACATAGTTTAATTTTGCTGGTTGCTATTTTTATATCAGTAGAAACTTCTATATTAGCTTTTCTGTTTTTCATTTTGTTAGTGTGATAAATCACATTGATTAATAGTTGGATGTTGAAATAGGATTGCTCTCAGAGAGCATGCATCTTGAGTCTTGGTTGTTTTGTTATAGACAAAGGTGTCTTACAACCCAGGCTGATGATGCACTGTCAACTAGTGATGGGCTTGATTTTTGAATTGTCTTGTCTTCACTCTGTAAGTGGTAGAATTACAGGTATTTGTCAACATAGACCAAGCTGTTAAGAGTTTCAATTATTAGTTTAGTAATTTTTCCTAATGAAAGATTTGTTTCTATAATCATAGAAGTTCATTTTTTCATCCAGTTTATCAAATTTATTGATCTATATATTGTTACTTGAATTATTTTTATTAGTTAATTCTTTTATTTATTTACTTCTCAAATGATGCCCTCCCTCCTAGTCACCCCTTTCAAAGTTCTCCCACCACCATCATTCTCCCCTTTGCTTCAGACCGGGTGCCTGCCTACCTTGAGCCCTCAAGTATCTACAGGATTAGACATATCCTCTCCCTCTGAGGCCAGAAAGGCAGTCCTCTGATACATAACCTTGGCACTTACATTATTTTTTTTTCTGTAGAACTTCTTATGCCAAAATTAGATTTGGCTTCAATTTGGCATATAAGTTTGAGTTCTCTCTTATGTCCTTTTTGGATTTTATAGGGCTTTTTAGATTGATTTTTTTTTTCTAAAACTGGAAGGTGTTATGTAGTATTCATAAAAACTCTGTCTTCATTTTGTTGGAGTTTATGTTGTTTCTTTTTTCCGTTTCCCTGGTGATTCATAAATACCTTAGTTTCTATACAGCTTTTTCTTTTTTACTTTAAGTATTAAATGCATTTTGAATTTCTAGTTATTAAATATGCCTTTCTGTTAAACAATATATTTTGAATATAATTATATTTTTATCTACAAAATAATTGAATTAATTAAAGTTTTTTCCTTACTGGTATACTTAATATGCTTATAGATTTTTTTCTGGATACCTTCAAATCTTTGTTCATATTTTTTATATCTCTTGGAGAGTGCTTGATACTAATAATTTTCAAATAAGTCTGTCTACTTTTATTAATTTGAAAGGAATATTTTTTCCAGAAGTTTATCATTTGTTGAAAATTGAACCTTTTCTTTTACTATTTTCTCCATGTGCACAGTTGCTTTTAAATTATTAAATTCCTTTTAAGACCCTACTCCAGCTTGCTTGAGTACCTTATTTCTTATACATTTTATTAAATAGTTTGTTTCAGTAGTATGGTCTGTAGTTTCCATAATATTTTTACATAATCTTTCCCATGATTTAATCTTACTTTTCCAAAGCCTAAAAGAAGAACCTCAGCTCAAATAGCATCTAGATACGTTACGTACAATCCAATTCTTTTAGTGGAAACTGGTGGGTAGGCCTCTATTTTCTTCAAATTGATTAAATTATTGCAAAATTATTTCTCCATTGGATTTAGTTTTTTTCTTGTTTGTGTGTTTACTTTATTGTATATTTGACCAATTTTCAAAATTTTTAGAAAGTTGGTACAGATTTTTTTAATCTTTGTTTCATTAATAATATTTTATACTGTTATACAAATTTATAAACATTAACAGTTTGTAATTATAACTACAAAATTTGAGAAAAAACATTGTAACTTTATTTAAAAATGAAACAATATTTAAACTAGATTTTTTTAAATATTATTTATTTTTATTTATATGAGTACACTGTAGCTGTCTTGAGACACACCAGAAGAGTGCATCAGATCCCATTACAGATGTTGTGAGCCACCATGTGGTTCCTGGGAATTGAACTCAGGACCTCTGGAAGAGCAGTCAGTGCTTTCTTTTTTTTTTTTTTTTTCTGTTTTAATTTTATTTTTTTGCTTATTCACTTTATAACCCGTCCCAGTCACCCCCTCCCACAATCCTTCCCCATCTCTTCTTTTCTGAGTACCCCTCCTCCTGTATCCCCCACCCTGCCACTTTAAGTCTCTGAGAGGCTACGTGCTTCCTCTACCATTGAGGCCAGATGAGGCACCCAGCTAGAAGACCATGCCCCATATACAGGCTGCATGTTTTGGGATAGCCCCCACTCCAGATGTTTGAGACCTACATGAAAACCAAGCTGCACATTTGCAACATATGTGCAGGGAGGCCTAGGTCCAGCCCATGGAGGTAGATCTGTGTAGACTAGGTATGCTCCACGGTTGGTGATTCAGTCTCTGAGAGCTCCAAGGGTTCAGGTTGGTTTACTCTCTTGATCTTCCTGTGCAGTTCCTATCTCCTTAGGGCCCACAATCCTTCCGCCTATTCTTCTATAAGAGTCCTCAAGCTCCATCCATGTTTGGCTCTGGATGTCTGTATCTGTCTGAGTCAGCTGCTGGTTAGAGCCTCTCAGAGGACAACTTGCCCCTGTCTGTTGTCAGGCTGGAGGTTTAGATCCTGGGAGCTCTGGTTGAATCTTTTGATACTCATTCTAAAAAGGACAAAAGCACCCTCACTTTGGTCTTCCTCCTTCTTCTTGAGTTTCATGAGGTTTATGCGTTGCATCTTAGGTATTGTGTGTTTTGGGGCTAATATCCGCTTATCAGTGAGTGCATACCATGTATGTTCTTTTGTGATTGGGTCATCTCACTCAGGATGATATTTTCTAGCTCCATCTATTTGCCTAAAAATTTCATGAGCTCATTATTTTTAATAGCTGAGTAGTACTCCATTGTGTAAATGTACCACATTTTCTGTATCCATTCTTCTGTTGAAGGACATCTGGGTTCTTTCCAGCTTCTGGCTATTATAAGTAAAACCGCTATGAACATAGTGGAGCATGTGGCCCTGTTGTATGTTGAAATATCTTCTGGGTATATGCCCAGGAGGGGTATAGCTGGGTCCTCAGGTAACACCATGTTCAATTTTCTGAGGTACCACCAGACTGCTTTCCATAGTGGTTGTACCAGCTTACAATCCCACCAACAGTGGAGGAGTGTTCCTCTTTCTCCACATCCTCGCCAACATCTGCTGTCTCCTGTGTTTTGAATCTTAACCAATCTGACTGGTGTGAGGTGGAATCTCAGTGTTGTTTTCATTTGCATTTCCCTGATGACTAGGGATGCTGAACACTTTTTTAGATGCTTCTCAACCATTCGAGTTTCCTCAGTTCAGAATTCTTTGTTCAGCTCTGTACCCGATTTTTTAATAGGGTTATCTGATGGTCTGGAATCTAGTTTCTTCACTTTTTTGTATACCTTGGATATTAGCCCTCTATCAGATGTAGGTTTGGTGAAGATCTTTTCCCAATCTGTTGGTTCCCGCTTTGTCCTATTGACAGTGTCCTTTGCTTTACAGAAGCTTTGCAATTTTATGAGATCCCATGTGTCAATTCTTGATCTTAGAGCATACGCCATTGGTGTTCTGTTCAGGAACTTTTCCCCTGTGCCCATGTGATAAAGGCTTTTCCCCACTTTCTCTTCGATTGGTTTCAGTGTAGCTGGTTTTATGTGGAGGTCCTTGATCCACTTGGAATTGAGCTTTGTACAAGGAGATAAGTATGGATCAATTTGCATTCTTCTACAAGTTGACCTCCAGTTGGACCAGCACCATTTATTGAAAATGCTGTCTTTTTTCCACTGGATAGTTTGAGCTCCTTTGTCGAAGATCAAATGACCATAGGTATGGGGGTTCATTTCTGGGTCTCCTATTCTATTCCATTGATCTTCCTGACTGTCTCTGTTCCAATACCATGCTGTTTTTATCACTATTGCTTTGTAGTACAGCTTGAAATTGGGGATGGAGATTCCCCCAGAAGTTCTTTTATTGTTGAGAGTAGTTTTTGCTAGCCTGAGTTTTTTGTTATTCCAAATGAATTTTAAGATTGCTCTTTCTATCTCTGTAAAGAATTGAGTGGGAATGTTGATGGGGATTGCATTAAATCTGTAGACTGCTTTCGGCAAGATAGCCATTTTTACTATATTAATCCTTCCAATCCATGAGCATGGGAGATCTTTCCATCTTCTGAGATCTCGTTCGATTTCTTTCTTCAGGGGGTTGAAGTTCTTGTCATACAGGTCTTTTACTTGCTTGGTTAGATTCACCCAAGATATTTTATACTATTTGTGACTATTGTGAATGCTGGCGTTTCCATAATTTCTTTCTCAGCCAGTTTATCCTTTGTGTAGAGGAATGCTACTGATTTGTTTGAGTTAATTTTATACCCAGCCACTTTGCTAAAGTTGTTGATCAGGTTTAGGAGCTCTCTGGTGGAAGTTTTGGGGTCACTTAAGTATACTAACATGTCATCTGCAAATAGTGAAACTTTGACTTCTTCCTTTCCAATTTGTATCCCTTTGATCTCCTTCTGTTGCCTAATTGCTCTGGCTAGGACTTCCAGAACTATATTGAACAGGTGGGGGGGGGGGGAAGTAGGCAGCCTTGTCTAGTCCCTGATTTTAATGGGATTGCTTCAAGTTTCTCTCCATTTAGTTTGATGTTGGCTACTGGCTTGCTGTATATTGCTTTTAATATGTTTAGGTATGGACCTTGAATTCCTGATCTTTCCAAGACTTTTATCATGAAGGGGTGTTGAATTTTGTCAAATGCTTTCTCAGCGTCAAGAGATATGATCATGTGGTTTTTTTCTTTGAGTTTATTTATGTAGTGGATTACGTTGATGGATTTCCCTATATTGAACCAACCCTGCATTCCTGGGATAAAGCCTACTTGATCATGGTGGATAAGTGTTTTGATGTGTTCTTGGATTCGGTTCGAGAGAATTTTATTCAGTATTTTTGCATCAATATTCATAAGGGAGATTGGTCTGAAGTTCTCTTTTCTTGTTGGGTCTTTGTGTGGTTTAGATATAAGCGTAATTGTGGCTTCATAGAATGAATTAGGTAGTGTTCCTTCCGTTTCTATTTTGTGGAATAGTTTGAAGAGAATTGGTATTAGATCTTCCTTGAAGGTTTGATAGAATTCTGCACTAAAACCATCTGGACCTGGACTTTTTTTGGTGGGGAGACTTTTAATAACTGCTTCTATTTCTTTCGCAGTAATGGGACTGTTAAGATGGTTTATCTGATCCTGATTTAACATTGGTAACTGATACTTGTCTAGAAAATTGTCCATTTCATCCAGATTTTCCAATTTTGTTGAGTATAGGCTTTTTTAGTAGGATCTGATGATTTGTTGAATTCCTCGGTTTCTGTTGTTATGTCAGCCTTTTCAGTTTGGATTTTATTGATTTGGATACTGTCTCTCTGCCCTCTGATTAGTCTGGCTAAGGGTTTATCTATTTTGTTGATTTTCTCAAAGAACCAGCTCCTGGTTTTATTGATTCTTTGTATAGTTCTCTTTGTTTCTATTTGGTTGATTTCAGCCCTGAGTTTAATTATTTCCTGCGGTCTACTCCTCTTGGGTGTTTTTGCTTCTTTTTGTTCTAGAGCTTTCAGGTGTGTTGTCAAGCTGCTAGTGTGTTCTCTCTCCAGTTTCTTTTTGTATGCACTTAGAGCTATGAGCTTTCCTCTTAGCACTACCTTCAGTGTGTCCCATAGGTTTTGGTATGATGTGTCTTCATTTTCATTAAATTCTAAAAAGTCTTTAATTTCTTTCTTTATTTCTTCCCTGACCCCATTATCAACGAGTAGAGTATTGTTCAGTTTCCATATGAGTGTGGGCTTTCCATTGTCTTTGTTGTTATTGAAGACCAGCTTTAGAACATGGTGATCTGATAGGATGCATGGGATTATTTTGATTTTTTTGTATCTGTTGAGGCCTGTCTTGTGACCAATTATATGGTCTATTTTGGAGAAGGTACCATGAGGTGCAGAGAAAAAGGTATATTCTTTTGTTTTGGGGTGAAATGTTCTATAGATATCTGTTAAATCCATTTGGTTTAAAACTTCTGTTAGTTTCACTGTATTTCTGTCTAGTTTCCGTTTCCCTGATCTGTCCAGTGCTGAGAGTGGGTTATTGAAGTCTCCCACAATTATTGTGTGAGGTGCAATATGTGCTTTGAGCTTTAGTAAGGTTTCTTTTATGAAAGTGGGTGCTCTTGCATTTGGTGCATAGATGTTCAGAATTGAGAGTTCATGTTGGTTGACTTTTCCTTTGACAAATATGAAATGACCTTCCTTATCCTTTTTTATATCTTTAAGTTGAAAGTCAATTTTATTCGATATTAGAATGGCTACTCCAGCTTGTTTCCTAGGACCATTTGCTTGAAAAATTGTTTTCCAGCCTTTTACTCTAAGGTAGTGTCTGTCCTTGTCACTGAGGTGGGTTTCCTGTATGTAGCAAAATGTTGGATCCTGTTTGTGTGTCCAGTCTGTTAGCCTAGGTTTTTTATTGGGGAATTGAGTCCATTGACATTAAGAGATATTAAGGAGAGGAGACTGTTGCTTCCTGTTATTTTTGCTAATAGTGGAGGCATTGTTCGTGTGGCTATCTTCTTTTTGGTTTGTTGGAGGTGGATTACTTTCTTGCTCTTTCTAGGGTATGATTGCTCTCCTTGTAATGGGTCTTTCCTGCTATTATTCTTTGTAGTGCTGGGTTTGTGGAAAGATATTGTGTAAATTTGTCTTTGTCATGGAATATCTTGGTTTCTCCATCTATGGTAAGAGAGTTTTGCTGGGTATAGTAGCCTGGGCTGGCAATTGTGTTCTCTTAGGGTCTGTATGACATCTGTCCAGGATCGTCTGGCTTTTATGGTCTCTGGTGCGAAGTCTGGAGTAATTCTAATAGGTCTGCCTTTATATGTTACTTGGCCTTTTTCCCTTACTGCTTTTAAAATTCTTTCTTTGTTCTGAACATTTTGTGTTTTGATTATTATGTGACGGGGGGTATTTCTTTTTTGGTCTAGTCTATTTGGTGTTCTGTAGGCTTCTTGTATGATTATGGGCATCTAGTTCATTGGGTTAGGGAAGTTTTCTTCTATGATTTTGTTGAAGATATTCACTTTAAGTTGTGAATCTTCACTCTCCTCTATACCTATTATCCTTAGGTTTGGTCTTCTCATTGTGTCCTGGATTTCCTGGATGTTTTGTGTTAAGAGTTTTTTGCATTTTTTGTTTTCCTTGACAGTTGGGTCAATATTTTCTATGGTATCTTCTGCACCTGAGATTCTCTCTTCTATCTCTTGTATTCTGTTGGTGATGCTTGAGTCTGTGACTCCTGATTTCTTTCTTAGGTTTTCTATCTCCAGAGTAGTGTCCCTTTGTGATTTCTTTATTGTTTCTATTTCCATTTTTATGTCCTGGATGGTTTTGTATAAATCCTTCACCTGTTTGGTTGTGTTCTCTTGTGATTCTTTAAGGGCTTTTACCTGTTTACCTGTGTTCTCCTCGCATTCTTTGAGAATGTTATTTATGTCCTTCTTAAAGTCCTCCATCATCATCATTAAAAGTGATTTTAGGGCTGACTCTTGCTTTCCTGGTGATATGGGGAGTTCAGGACTTAATGTGGGAGAACTAGGTTCTGATGATGACATGTGTTCCGGTTTGCTGGCCCTTGTATCCTTGGGCTTGCCTTTCGCCATCTGGTTCTCCTTGGTGCTACCTGTGCTGTCTCTGGCTGGAACCTGTCTTTCCTATTCTCTTGGTTGTGTCAGAACTGTTTAGGTTGGGTGTCGCTGCTGAGATTAGAGCTAGGGCCCAGGATCTGCTCAGTGCTTTGGTCTGGACCAGAAGGAATCAGTGCTCTGGGCCAGGAGTGAGTTCCTGGATCCCTGTGGGACCTGGTTACTCCCTTTTTGGGGCAAGTGTTGCTGCCTCCTTGCTTAAGAAGCTGCTGGAGTTAGAGCTCCTGGGAGCCACGCTTCCTCTGGGTTCTGTGAGATTGGGTGCAGAGTTGCCGCCCAAGATCTGCTGAGCGCCCAGGCCCAAACCAGAAGAAACCAGTGCTCCGGGCCAGGAGTTTGCACTTGGGTCCCAATGGGTCCTGGTTACTCCTTATTTGGGGCAAGTGTTGCTGCCTCCTTGCTTAAGGAGCTGCTCGAGTTAGAGTTCCTTGAAGCTATGCTTCCTCTGGGTTCTGTGAGATTGCGTGTAAGATTGCTGCCCGAGATCTGCTGAGCGCACAGGCCCAAACAGGAGGGAACCAGTGCTGGGGCCAGGAGTGAGTACCCGGGTCCCGGTGGGTCCCAGTTACTCCCGATTTGGGGCAAGTGTTGCTGCCTCCTTGCGTAGGAAGCTGCTTGGGTTAGAGCTCCTAGGAGCCCTGCTTCCCCTGGGTTCTGTGGGATTTGGTGTAGAGCTGCCGCCTGGGATCTGCTGGGAGCTCCGACCCAGACCGGAAGGAGCCGGTGCTCCGGGCCAGGAGTAAATCCCTGGGTCTCCGTGGGTCCCAGTGAGTCCCAGTTACTCCCTGTTTGGGATGGGTGTTGCTGTCTCCTTACCAGAGATACTGCCTGGGTCAGAGCTGCTGGGTGCCCCACTTCTGCCGGGTTTTGTGAGGTTCAGTGCAGAGCTGCCGCCAGGGATCTGCTCCGTGCCTGGGCCCAGACCGGAAGTCCCTAAACTAGATTTTTTAAACTTTAGATTTTTGCTCCTAAAATAAGCATTAGCTTATAAATAAGCTAATTTATTCTTTAAGAATTTACTTTTTATTTAGCATTATTTAGTGTCTCAGTCATTTGTGGGAGTTTTTTTGGTGTGGGGGATGGGGATATGGAGTGTATCTCTTAGTGGAGATGGGTTTGTATATATTCATGTCCAGTAAGGTTATAGGTCAATGTTAATTATCTTTTCTCAGTTGCATTTCATCTTAATTTTTTAGATAGGATAGCTATCATTGAATCTTGAAGTCAATGATTGACTAGACAAGTGACCATCAAGCCTCATCATTGTTTAATATACAGTCACTTGGATTAGTATTGGGGATTCAAATGGGATTTCCTATTTTGCCTGGTAGCATTTTGCTGACTGAACCTTCCCTGTAGACCCTTTTCTACTTAAAGGCAGAAAATAGTTTCCGTTATTCATCTGTTCTCTCCCTATTAGTATTTCCAATTTTCTCTTATTATTTTATTATTTTATTTATTTACATTCCAGATATTGTCCCCCATCCTGGCTCCCCCTCCATAAGTTCTTCACCCCATTTCTTCTCCCTTTGCCTCTGAGAGGACTCACCCTGCTAGCATCCCCCTTCTCTGAGACATCAGGTTTCTTCAGAATTAAGAACATCCTTTCCCACTAAGGTTAGACAAGGCAGTCCTCTATTATTTATGTACTAGGGGCCATGGTTCTGGCCATTTATGCTCTTTGGCAGTTAGCCCCCAAGAGTTCAGAGGGATCTGGGTTAGTTGACACTGTTGGTCTTCCTATGAGATTGCAATTCCCTTCCATTTCTTCAGTTCTTCCCCTGACTCTTGCATAGGGTCCCTGACCTCAGAGCTGTGGTTGGCTGTAAGTATCTACATCTGTGCATCTGTGTCTTAGTCAGCTGCTGGTAGAGCATCTCAGACTACAGCCATGGTAGAGGCTCTGGGTCAAGAATTTTGAAGATGTGTAGGTGGCTCCATATCTCAAATGGGGACCATGGTCTCTTTAGGTTCCATCTCCACACTGTTGGGCATTTTGGCTAAGGTCATCCCCATTAGGTCCTGGGAGACTTGCACTTCTCTGGTATCTAAGACTTTGTAGAGGTTCCCCTCACCCCCATGCCACACTGCTACATATTTGTATTCATTCTCCTGGTCTTGTGGGCTTCTCTCTTGTCTTCTGCCATAACTCATTCTGTCTCCCCCTCTTCCCTTCCCCTCCTCTTTCCCACCCAGGCTGCTCCTTCCCTCTGTCTGCCTCTAGTGATTATTTTGTTCTCCCTACTAAGTGGGAATGAAGGATTCACACTTGGACCTTCCTTCTTGTTAAGCTTCCTACAGTCTGTGAGTTGTATAATGGGCATTCTGAACTTTTGGATTAATACTCACTTACCAGTGAGTACATATCAACCTTTTGGGATTGCGTTACCTCACTCAGGATGATATTTTCTAGTTCTATACACTTCCAAAATTTATGATGTCCTCATTTTTAATAGCTGAGTAGTACTCCATTGTGTAAATGAACCACATTTTCTTTTTTTTTTTTAATTTTATTTATTTAGTTATTTAAATCACATCATAATTTACTTATTTACACAGAGGTTATAAACACAAAAAGGCAGGATGTGGGGAAGAGAATGGCACCGGAGCATAGGTGTTCATTTTCTATATCCATTCCTCTGTTGAAGAACTTCTGGGTTCTTTCCAGCTTCTGGCTATTGTAAATAAAGCTGCTATGAACATAGTGGAGCATATGTCCTTGTTATATGTTAGAGCATCTTCTGCATATATACTCAGGAGTGGTATAGCTGGATTCTCAGGTATGTCCATTTTTCTAAGGAATCATCAGACTGATTTCCAGAGTGATTATAGCAGTTTGCAATCCCACCAACAATGGAGGAGTCTCTTTCCACATCCTCGCCAGCATTTGCCACCACCTGAGTTTTTGGTCTTAGTCATTATGACTGGTGTAAGGTGGAATCTCAGGGTCATTTTGATTTGCATTTCCCTGATGATTAAAGCTGTTGTACATTTTTTTAAAAAACTTTTTCTTGGCCATATGAGATTCCTCAGTTGAGAATTCTCTGTTTAGCTCTGCACCTCATTTTTAATTGGGTTATTTGATTTTCTCAAGTTTCACTTCTTACACAGGCCTTCTTTTCGTTCATTCATTCATTCATTTTACATTCAAATCACTGCCCCCTTCCCATGATCCCTTTCACATGTTTCCTCCCTCTAATCCCTGTATCCTTCTCCTGTGGATATCCTCCAACACCTGACCCATCAAGTCTCTTTGGGTTAAGCCCATCCTCTCCAACTAAGGCAGACAAAGCAGGCTTGTTGGAGAATCGACTCCACAGACAGGCTTAGGGACAGCCCCACACAAGGTTTTAGAGAACCCACATGAAGACTGAGCTGCACATTTACTACATATGTGCAGGGGCCTAGATCCAGTTCATGTATGCTCTTTTGGTTGGTGCTTCAGTCTCTGAGAGCCCCTACAGGTCCAGGTATTTGACTTGTAGTTGGTCTTTTTATGGAGTTGCTATCTCCTTCACGGCCCTTAATCCTTCTCTCAGCTCATCCATAAGTATTCCTCAGTTCTGTCTAATGTTTAGCTTTGGATCTCTGTATCTGGTTCAGTGAGCTGCTGAGTAGATCCTCTCAGTGAACAGCCACAATAGGCTCCTGTCTGCAAGCATAACAGTATCAGTATTAGTGCTTGCCTATCAGATGGGTCTCAAATTGGGCCAGTTATTGTTTGGTTATTCTCCCAGTCTCTTTTTTCCTGCATTTCTTTTAGAGAGGACAAAGTTTAGGTTTAAATTTTTGTGGATGGGTTGGTGTCCTTATCCCTCCACTGGGGACCATGCATGGCTACCAGAGGTGGCCTCTTCAGATTCTATATCCTCACTACTATTTGTCTCAGTTATGGTCACCAGCATTAACTCCTGGGAGCCTCCCCCATCCAAGATCCCTGGCCCCACTCCTGCCAACTGCAGATTTCAATTCATTCTTCCGGGTCTCTGACCCTCTCTCATGTCTCTGCCCACACCTGATCCTGACACCCCATTCCTCTTCCCCTACTACCTTCTACCCAGTTCCATCCCTCCCTTTGCCTCATATGACTATTTTATTCTCCCCTCTAAATGAGATGCAAACATCCTGTTTATTAGCTTCTTTGGGTTGTGGAGTGTATCTTGGGTATCCTGTACTTTATGGCTAATATCCACTTATGAGTATGTAGCATGCACGTCCTCTTGGGTCTGGATTGCCTCATTCAGGATGATATTTTCTAGCTCCATTTGTTTGCATACAGGCAATATACTAATCTTACTTATTTTTTCTTATTTTTTTAGTTTTAAAACATATTTTAATTTAGAAAATGTTTAGTTATATAACCAAAACCTAATTTGTACTCATAAGCTAAATGAGACTTCAATAAATAATTATCTCAGAGCAAAAACATGAAAACTCAACAACACTTAGGTCTAAATAAATAAATAAATGAATAAATCATATATATCTGATTTTATAACAAATTTTGGATTGTAGTGTCTAATTGCATATTGTTGTCTGTTTTAAAACATCTTCAAATAGTAACTTCTTAAACGAGGGAATTAACTCTTATTATTTACTTACAGGGTTGGTTAGTGGATCTCATTAACACATTTGGCACACTAAATGGTTTCCAGATTTTGCATGATCGTTTCACTAGTGGATCAGCATTAAATGTCCAAACAATTGCAGCTCTTATTAAGTAAGTTATATTTTAAAATATTTTCAGTACAATATGCAAATTGCTCGTATTTACTTGGAAATTATTGAATTTTAGTTTTCAAATGTAGTTTCTTCTCAACTTAGCATTATTTGCCTGTAAGTAATGAAACTAATTTGAGAATATATCTGTAGAAGAATTTTGACTATTATTAAAGTTTTCTTGTGTTTCCTATTTTCAGACCGTTTGGACAGTGCTATGAGTTTCTCACTCAACATACATTAAAAAAGTACTTCATTCCTGTTATAGAAATAGTTCCACAATTATTACAAAAGTTAACTAACGAAGAACTGAAAGAAGAATCAAAGACTGAAGTGAAAAATGATGCCATTTCAATGATTATTAAATTTCTAAAAAATTTAGCTTCAAGAATTCCAGGACAAGAAGAAACTGTTAAAAATTTAGAAATTTTTAGGTTAAAAATGATACTGAGGTAAGAAAGATATTTTCTGCCTTGAGTTACTGTTACTGCAAATTTTTGTTTTGTCTGTTTTGGGACTTCATATTGAACCTTTGTATGGTGGGCAAGTATTTTACCAGTGCTATATGTCCACCCTTTAAAGATTGTTTTATTTGTATTTGGTTTTACTTAGATGTTTTGTTTGTTTTGGGGGCCTGAGACAGAGTTTATGAACTCACTGGAAAGCCCAGTCCTTTTAATTTGTGGTACTCCTGGTTCAGTCTTCTGAGTTGCTTGTTTGGTTGTTAGGCATATACCACCAAAATCCTGCTATTTATGTAAATGATTAAAAGTCATTATTGGTTGGAATTTTTTATAGATTGCTACAAATTTCTTCTTTTAATGGAAAGATGAATGCATTGAATGAAATTAACAAGGTACTATCAAGTGTGTCATACTATACGCATCGACATGGAAATTCTGAAGAAGAGGGGCTAACCGCTGAACAAATGGCAGTAAGCTCTTTTTTAAAACAAACAAACAAACATATTGTCTATTTACCTATTTATTGTTTAAGGGTATGGATTTATCTGTAAGTTATGAGGCTAGTTTATGAGACTCAGTTCTGTCCTTGAGCATTTGGAACATAATGACCACACTTGGCAGCAACCCTATATATCAGCTACTTCTACAGCAAAAGAAAAAACAGAACACTGTGTTTCCCTTAGATTCTAGTTTGGTTCCTAACTGTTACAGAGCTATGTAACTGTAGTTTTGGGAGAGTACACACCATGGGCAACAGACATACAAATGATGAACAAACATAAACAGGCAATATATATTGTGTGTATGTGTGTGTGTACACAATTAAAAGTAAAATCTGAAAATTAAATCTACTAAACTTTTTTAAATCATAAGCAAGGAATTGGGAAGAAGTGTTAAGTAACTTATTGTTTCTTTTGTAAACATGACTCTAAATACAGGTAACTTACTTGTTTAAAAGGTGATGTTTTAAGTGGTTGCCTTTCTGTGGAATCACTCCTCAAATATTTTGGTTTTGAAGTGAATATCATATATAAAATATCTTAATGTAGATTTTGTACAAATATTAAATGCACATTTGTGAAGAATAATCACTGACTTAATTACCAAAATGTGACAAAAACTTGAGGCTTTTTTTTTTTTTACTGTTGTAAAATAACAAAGACTTTGACTAAATATTGAAGTTTTGATTTTATATATACATGCAATGTATCTTCTTTGTAGCATGTCATGTAGAGTCACACACATAGTGTCCACAAACTAAAATAGTACTTCTCTGCAGATATTCAAGAGTAAGATTTTTTTAATATGGGAAATTTTTTATTCATTATTTCATTTGTTTACATTTCAAATGTCTCCCTTCCTGGTTTCCCCTCTATAAGCCCCCTATCCTAGCCCCATCCTACCCCCCACCCCCGCCTCTATGAGGGAGCTCCCACACACACTCACCCAGTCCCATGTCCCCACTCTAACATCTCCCTATTCTGGGGCACTGAGTAAGAGGAAGTGTTTTTAAAATTATAAATCAGTGTGATATTTTGAGATACTTGAATACATTTTCCCAAAGAATATTCTAAGACACTGAAATATAAAAGTCATTGTTTTTACATATCATTACTAATATGTAGCACATATATTAGAAGTTTCTCTACATGTCAAAAATAAATTAATAATTACACATTTAAGCAATAGTTGTCTTTCTCTATATTGAGTGCATTTTATATATATAATTTTAATCCTTAAAAATTATTTGTTGCAATATTTAATACCTGCATAAATTTTACTTGTTATTTGTAAGTATGAACTATTTTTAGTTTGCTTTTGGAAAAATTTTGAGTCTCTAGAACTTAACAAATATTTATGCTATGTTAAATTTAGGAGTGGATACAAGAAAACAATATCTTATCCATAGTCTTGCAAGATAGTCTACATCAAGCACAGTATGTGGAAAAGCTAGAGAAGATTCTTCGTTTTGTAATTAAAGAAAAGGCTCTGACTTTACAGGATCTTAATAATATCTGGGCAGCACAGGTAAGTAATTTTCTTAAGATAGTAAAAAAAAATTAATGAAATTTAGGGTTTTTTTTTTTTTTAGCTTTCTTTATTGGATATTTTATTTACACTACAGATGTCATCCCCTTTTCTCATTTCCCTTCTCTAGAACCCCCAACCCCCTCCTCCTTTATGCTTTTATACCATTTTAATTACATGTATGTATTAAGATCAGTTCTAGGTTGAGGGACTAGCAATACAATAGATGCAAATAGTCAAGAAATAAGCAAGACAATAAACACAAACAGTCAAAGAAAAAGCAAGGCATTAAAACCACTTATGTAAACACTCCTGTGATCACTGTTTCTAAGGGCTTATCAGGATGACCAAAGTATCTGAGCCAACTTCCCTGTCCTAGCCCAAAGTCATTTTCATGTCTGAAGCCTACTTCCTTGTTCCATCTTCTGATATCTTCTTCAACTTTTTCTTCAGGAACTTGAAGTTCTTGGGATATAGGTCTTTATCTTGTTTGGTTAAGAGTTACACCAAGATAGTTTATATTATTTATGGCTATTGTAAAGGATGTTTCCCTAATTTCATTCTCAGCCCATTTGTAATTTTTATAAAGGAATGCTACTGATTTCTTTGAGATCATTTTTATATTTATTTACTTGCATACATCCCAAATGCTGCCTTCTCTCCTGGTCACCCCTCACAGAGTTCTTCCCTCATCCCCCTATTGTTCCCCTCTGAGAGGGTGCCCCCCATATCCTCCTATCCTGGTGCATCAAGTCTCCGAAGGATTAGGCACTTCCTTTCCCACTGAGGCTAGAGAAGTCAGCCTGCTGCTACCTATTTGCCAGCCCAGCCCATGTATGTTCTTTGGTTGGTGGTTTAGTCTCTGGGAGCTCCTATGGGCCAGGTTAGTTGACATCATTGGTCTTCTTGTAGGGTGACCATCCTCTTCAGAGCCTTCAATCCTTCCCCTAACTCTTTCATAGTGGTCCTAGTGTTGCTGTCCTCTGAGAAGAGCCATATTTTCTTTGTCCTTTACACTGGGATCTGTTTGGAGTTATGATGTTTACTGTGTTTTCAGAGTAGAGAGCTAGTATTATCTTTATTGTGTCAATGTTCTGTTGTTGGGATTCTGTTGCTCCAATCTGTTAGTTCATGAGAATAATGATGCTTGGCTTTCTATCTTGTTTTAATTCTGTTTTAGGATTCAGTTGTGAATTTCTGATGGGAGGGTTGGATTCAGACTCTAACCAGTCTTTGTGGATGGATGATAAGTCTAGTGGACTGGTAAAGGGAGCTGACTCTTGAAGTCTTTCAAGCAAGTCTTGGGGCCAGAGGCAGAACTAGCATTACTGTTAAAAAAAAATAGCAGTGAATACAAAGGAGATGGTAGTGGTCAAGAAGGGAGGTACCAGCATATCTAAAAGTACTCTGTTGAGACCAGGGAGGAGAATAAACACAAGTAGTCTATTAAAGCCCCACTCAAGTCTGGAAATTGTAGAGTTCCTTGTAGAGTAGTTCTGTGCATCACAGAAAAAAAAAGGAATGAAAATGGTCTCAGAAGAATTGTTGAAGAAGGCTGTCTTCTCTAGCCTCAGTGGGAATTGTTACCAGCAAGGAGTAACTATGGAGTCTGTGGGTTTGAACATGTTTGGCCTAGGGAGTGGAACTATTAGGAAGTGTAGTCTATTTGGAGTAGGTGTGGCCTTGTTGGAGGAAGACCACTGCGGGTGGTCCCTAAGACCCTCCTCCTTGGCTGTCTGGAAGCCAACAATCAAGATGTAGAAAATTGAGCTTTTTCAACACCATGTCTGCCTAGATGCTGGCATGCTTCCTGCCATGATGGTAATGAACTGAACCTCTGAAACTGTAAGCTAGCCCTAACTAAAAGTTTGCCTGTGTAAGAGTTTCCCCAGATCTGGACCTCCTCAGTTTCCCTTCAAAAAAAGGAGCAAGCCTACCAGGGATACCAGGAACTGAACACAAACCCTCATATCAAGGCTGGATGAAGCAACCCATTAGGAGGAAAAGGATCTTAAGTGTCTTCAGAAAAGCCAGAGATACCCCACATTTCCAGTTAGGAATGCTCACAAGAATGCCAAGCTATACAACTGTAAAGTATATGTGAAGGACTTAGCTCAGACCCATACACTGTAGGGTCTCTCTTTGTCACTTCAGTCTCTGAGTCCCTATGAGTCCTGCCTAGTTGATTGTGTGGGCTGAGTTCTCAATGTGTTATTGACCCTTCTGGCTCCTACACACCTCTGCATCTGCTCCCATCAGTTGCTGAATGATGACTCTGATAACAGTTGGCCTAGGTACGATCTATAATTACAGGAGAAACATTTCTTTTCTTGTTTTCCTAGTTGTGTTTGATTCTACCTTGGGCCTCTGGACTGATCTGCCTCTGATTCCTGACCATCATCCAGGAAGTGTCAGGCGTGAGCTCCCTTTGGTGATGTAGGCCTCAAGTCATTAGTTGACCATATCCACAAGTTCTGTGCCACCATTATGCCAGCACATCTTGAATGCATGACAGAGTGTAGGTCAAAGGTTTTGTGGTTAGGTTGTTAAACCCAGTCCTAGCATTGGGAGCTATAAGTCTTCTATAACCAGGCAATATAGTATTCCCCATTAATAGGAGTCTTCATTAGAGAGCAGTCTGGTACATTCCAAGGACTTTGCATTGCACTAGGTTTTCCACATTATCCTCCATATATGCACCCCACACACACACCAAATTCTTGTCATCTCTCCCAATACTTTCTCCCTCTATCTAGCCTGATCCTTCCTTTCCCATTCCCACCTGCACACATGTCTACAAAATTTATTCTGTTGCCCCTTCCCAGGGAGACCATGTCTGACCCCTTCAGCCCTTGTTACTTAGCCTTTCTTGGTCTCTGGATTGTAGCATTATTATTACTTGACAGCCAATATCCATTTATAAGTGAATACATAACCATTTTTGACTTTCTGGGTCTGGGTTACCTCACTCCAGATGGTATGTTTTTCTATTTTCATGCCAAAGAGTGCTAGAGTTGGGTCTTGAGGTCAATCAATTACCAGTTTTCTAAGAAACTTCCTTTTTGATTTCCATAGTGGCAGTACAGTGGAGGAGTGTTTCTCTAGTTCCATATCCTTGCCAACATGAGCTTCATGTTTTTAATCTTAGCCATCCTGACAAATGTGAATCTCAAAGTAGTTTTGATTTGAATTTCCTTGGTGGCTAAGGATTTTGAGCATTTAAGTATTTGTTTATCATTTGAGATTCTTCTGTTGAAAATTCAGCTTAGACCTGTATCCTATTTTTTAATTAGATTAGTTGGTTTGTTAATGTTTAGTTTCTTGAATCCTTTATATATTTTGGATATTAGCCTTCTGTCAGATGTGGAGTTGGTGAAAATATTTTCGCATTCTGTAGACTGCTGTTTTATCCTATTGGCAATATCCTTTGCCATACAAAAGGTCTTCAGTTTCATGAGGTCCCATTTATTGATTGTTGTTCTTAGTGACTGTGTGTTATTGGTGTTCTGTTCAGGAAGTTGTCTTCTGTAACTATGCATTCAAGACTATTATTCTCCACTTTCTTTTTTATTAGGTTCAGTGGCTTTATGTTGAGGTTTTGTGACCCTTTGAACTTAAGTTAGGTGTAGGATGAAAGATCTAGTTTCACTTGCGTTCTTTTACATACATTTTGTTAGACCAGCTTTTGTTGAAATACTTTTTTTTCTATTGTGTACCTCTGACTTCTTTATGAAAATCAGGTATTCAAAGATGTGTGGATTTACATCTAGATACTTGATTTGATCGATATATATATATTTATATCTATACATGTATATATAATACACATACATATACACATGTACTTATACATACATATTATACCAACACCAATAGGTATTAATTGCTAAAGCTCTATAGTACAGCTTAAAATCAGGAATAGTAATACCTCTGTAAGTTCATTTACTGCACTGGAATGTTTCAGCTATTCTCTTTTTTTGTTTTTCTGCATAAAGTTGGATATTGTTCTTTAAAGGTCTGTAAAGAATTGTGTTGGAATTTTGAGGTGGGTTGTGTTGAATCTGTAGATTTCTTTTGGTACAATGGCCATTTTAATTATGTTAATACTACTAGTTCATGAGATCTAGTGGGAGATCTTTCCATCTTCTGATATCTTCCTCAGTTTTTTTTTCAGAGACTTGAAGTTCTTGCCATACAGGTCTTTTATTTGTTGGTTAGAATTCCACGAAGATATTTTAGATCATTTGTTGGTATTGTGAAGGGTGTTATTTCCCTGATTCTTTATCAGCTTCTTTTATCATTTGTGTATAGGAAGGCTAGTAATGTTTTTTAGTTAATCTTGTAGCCAGCAATTTCACTTAAGTTGTTTATCAGCAATAGGAGTTCCCTAGTAGAATTTTTGTGGTTGCTTATGTATACTGTCATCATCTGCAAATAGAGATACTTGATTTTTCCTTTTCCCATTGAATCCACTTGATCTCCTTCAGTTGTCCCTTAGAGTCTGCAGGACTTCTATCCAGGCCCTTGTGACTTTTATAGTCTCCAAGAAGTTGTATGTAAATCTAATTAAGTGCATTTTTATATTAATTATCCCTTTTCACTACAGCTTTTAATATCCTTTCTATATTCTGTATGTTTACTGTTTTGATTATGATTTTGTGAAGGCCTAATTTTTGGTCCAGTCTATTTAGCATTCTGTATACTGATTTGTCTTTAGCTTTGGAGAATTTCTTCTGTGACTTTGTTAAATATATTTCCTGGGCCTTTGAGCTGGGATTCTTAATATATTCCTATTATTTGTTTTGGTATTTTTGTACAGTTTCAGTATTTTGGAATGTTTTGTGCCAGGAATGTTTTATTTATTATTTTTTTTCTTTTTTTTAAATTTATTTAGTTATTTAAATCACATCGTAATTTACTTATTTACACAGAGATTATAAACACAAAAAGGCAGGATGTGGGGAAGGGAATGGCACCAGAATATAGGTGTTCAGGGGGAGTACAGATACCTTTCAGAACAGGGTATCAGCTGGGTGTAGGTTCAGGGGACAGGTCACTATGACTTTGCCTATGATTCACTTGTCCTTGTCTAAGTTGGTACTGGCCAGGAATATTTTAGATTTAACATTTTCTCTGATGTACATATCTATTTCTTCTATTGTATTTTCAGTGCCTGAGATTTCCTCTTTAATCTCTTGTATTCTGGTGGTGATGTTTGCTTCTGTAGTTTCTGTTCACTTACCTAGATTTTCCATTTTCAGAATTGGTTCTATTTTTATTTTCAAGTCTTCGGTTTTTCTTGGCCTTTTTTATGGGATATACTCATTTAACATTTACTCTATCTTTTCCTCCTGTCATATCTGGGATTTTTATTAAAAGATTTATTTATTTTATGTATATGAGTGTTCTATCTGTATGTATACCTGATTCCACAAGAGGACTTCAGATCCCAGTACAGATGGTTGAGAAACACCATGTGGTTTCTAGGAATTGAACGTAGGATCTCTGAAAGAGCCAACAGTGCTCTTAACCACTGACCCATCTCTCTAGCCCTCGTCCCAGATTTCTTTAAGGGACTGATTCATTTCCTTATCAGGTCCTCTATCATCTTCATAAAGTTGGCTTTATAGTCATTTTCTTGTGCTTCAGCTGTGATGGAATATTCAGAGCTTGCTGTTATAGCTGGGCTCTATTGGAATTGGTTTGGCTGTTGTTGATTGTTCTAAAAGTAGTATCTATTCTTCTAGGTTTGTGGTCATTATAGGTCTATATAGTGATTTCAGAGTTGGTCTTTTTTGGATGGGCAGGGCTTTTTTCACATAGTTTTTCTTTCTTTTCTAGTCTTCTAGCTAGAGTGCCTCATGGTTGAGTAAGAAGGTATCCATCTGACTTGGGTTGTGATACCATGATAGGGGATGAGGAGTTTAAGATAGGTTGCATGGACACTAAGGGAATGTGGGTAGTGGCACCCTATTGGGGGTTCTGACTGCTGGCTTAGCTTCTAGTGGACCAGGGTACTTTCTCTGATGGGGCAGGGAACTTTTGCTACAGTTGTGGGCTGGAATATGGTCATAGGAGAGGAAGATATACAGGGAAAACACTAAGGGAGAGTTAGAAGTGTGTGTTGGGATAGATAGGGCCTTACCTGGGATTCTGTTAGCTGGCTTGCCTGATAAAACGGGGGGGGGGGGCTGTAATATGGTGATAAAAATAGGACTGCTGGACAGGCACTGAGAATTGTTAGCAGTCTGGAGATATGGTTCTTACCTGGAGTTCTGGGTACCACATGGTCTCTGTTTATCCATTCTTCTTTTGAGGGACATCTGAGGTTTCTAGTTTCAGACAATTATGATGGGAGCATCAGTAAACATGGTTGAGCAGGTGTTTCTGTGCTAGGATGAAGCATCCTTTCAGTATCTATTCAAGGATTGTATAGCTGGATCTTGAAGTGGATCTAATTCTTCCTTTATAAGGAACTGTGATGGTTTGAATAGCTGTGGCTACCATAGACTCTTTTTTGAATGTTTGGCCAGTAGAGATTGGCACTATTAGGAGGTGTGGATTTGTTGAAATATGTGTGGCCTCGCTGGAGGAAGTGTTTCAGTTTGGAGCTGGAGCTTTGAGGTCTTGCATACTTAAACTATACCCACTGAGAAACACATCCAGTATCCCTTCTGCTGCCTTTGGATCAAGATGTAGACAGCTCCTCCAGCACCATGTCTGCATGAATGTCTCCATGCTTCTTGCCATCATTATATTGGACTAAACTTCTAAAACAATAAGCCAATCTCAATTAAATGTTTTTTTTTTCCCTTTATAAGAGTTGCCATGGTCATAGTTTCTCTTAAAAACCATAAAACCCTAACTGACAGGAGCTGTCACACTGATTTCCATAGTGACTGTACAAGTTCGCCTACCCACAAGCAATGGATGAGTATTTCCCTTACTCCACATCCTCGTTAGCATGAGTTGTCTCTTGTAGATTTTGGTCTTAGCCATACTGTCTGTTGTAAGATGGAATCTCAAAGTGATTTCCATGATGACTAACATTATTGAACATTTCTCAGCCTTTTGAGTTTCCTCTGTTGAGAATTCTGTTTATATATTTTAATTCAGTCATTTGTCTTCTTGAAATATAGTTTCTTGAGTTTCTTTCTATATTTTAAATATTGGCCTACTCTCATATGTGGAGTTGATGAAAAATCTTTTCTCATTCTTTAGGCTTCTCTTTGGTATGCAGAAAGTTCTTAGTTTCATAAAGTCTCTTATGAAACTTTGTTGATCTTAATATTGGTGTTATGTTAAGATTGTCTTTTTCTGTCAATGAGTTCAAAGCTGTTCCTCATTTTCTCTTCTACCAGTTTCCAAGTATCTGGTTTTATGTTGAGGTCTTTGATCCATTTGGAATTGAGTATGTGTAGGATGATAAATATTTGGATCTATTTGCATTGTTGTACAATCATCCAATTTGACTGGCCTTTTAAGATATATTAAGAATTGTGTTAGAATCTTAATGCATTGAATCTGGTAAGATGCTTGATGCTTTTGGTAGAATTATTTTATGTTAGTCCTACAGATCCATGAGCATGCGAGAGCTTTCCATTTTCTAATACCTTCAATTTACTTTTTCAGTGACTTGAGGTTTTTAATCATACAGGTTCTTCATTTGCTTAGTTAGAGGTAACTTCAAGATCTTTTACATTATTTGTGACTATTGTAAAGGGTGTTGATAACCTGATTTCTTTCTCAGACTGCTTGCCATTTGCATAGATAAAGAAAGAGTGGACAAACTTGTCTTATTCCTGATTTTATTGGAATAGCTTCAAGTTTTTCTCTGTTTAAATTGATGTTTGCTATAGGTTTACTATAATCTGCCTTTATTATGTTGAGGTATCCCCAATTTCTCCAGAACTTTTGTTATGAAAGGGTGTTGTATTTTGTCAAATTTCTTTTCTTAATCTAATGAGGATGTCATGTATGTTTTCTTTCAATTCATTTACATGATATATTACATTTAATCAATTTATGTGTGTTAAGCCATTCCTGCTTCTCTAGGATGAAGCCTACTTGATCCTGGTGTTGATCTTTTGAACCACTTGATTTCTAATTTTGAAACATTTTACTATTCTTTTATACTAATTTTTTTAAATTTTATTGGTATTTTATTATTTTCATATCAATTCCATGAGTCCTTTAAAAGACAAAAAAACCAAGGTACTTTAGTCGTTTTATGCTGAGAGTTGTATATACATTTTTAGGTGGAAAGGTAATTAAGAATTTTTGTTAGAGTAATTTTTATTTTTACTTTTTTTTCAATAGGCTGGAAAACATGAAGCTATTGTGAAGAATGTACATGATTTACTTGCAAAATTGGCTTGGGATTTTTCTCCTGAACAACTTGATCATCTTTTTGATTGCTTTAAGGTAAAAGTCCAAATAATGTATTATCATTATTTAATTAGATATTTTGGCATGCCTTGAAAAAACCATTAGCTCATATATTAATCATAATTTTCTCTTATACTCAGAACTTAAAATTGTTTTTGTTTGTGTAATAGTTTAGGTTATACTTCAGCAAATTTAACCATTTTTACCCTATATAGTTATTTTATTCCTTTCTGGAAATTTTTATTTTGATGTAGGATTAAACAACTTATGTAAATTTAAAGAAGGCTTGGATAGGAGGAGAAAATACAAAGCTGCTCTGGTGAAGGCATATAAAAATATGTTATTTTGTACATAATCCAAGAGTCTATAATATTGTATCCTCATTGGTGTTGATGGAACTATTTTAAATACTGTGGCATACTATTCTTTTTCTATGTATTATTTAGTTGGAGAATTTAGGAGTCAAAAGTTAAAACCCTGTGACAGTAATGCTGTACTAATCATTGGCTTTAGCAATATAAGATTTCCTTAAAATGATTACATTTTTGATCAGATCTTTACTAGTCACTGACTATGGTATAAAATATTTGTTTGGTATTTGCCATTAATATGTGAATAATTATACTTACTGTCCCAGTAGCTGTTTTGCTGGCTTATCCTGGAGAAATTTATGATGAAACATAATTAACATTTTATCAGAAGTAGTTGCTCTCTAAAATTAAATGTCTATGAATTGTAAAGGACGTAGTGGAAGATACCTTCATTTTGTAGCAAAAATTAATGTATTTGAACAATACTATACATAGATGAGTCAGTCTAATGTAGAAAAACCCTGAGGGAAAGGAAGTGTTATCCTAAAAAAATTAAGCTGTTTTATATGTTGTAAGTATTTATTGTTATTCTAGCAATTGTCTCATTTTTATAACTGAATTCTGTTCTCTAAAGTGGTGTATTTTGAATACTCCTATTCAGACATACTATATTTTAATTACTTAATTACAAAAATTAGAATCTCTAGATATCTTAGTGAGTTTACCTGGCTTTCTTGCAAGTATTTGTACCACTCTTTTAATCTCTTTGGCTATTGAAAAATCAGTTTAGGTCATCTTAATTTCATTTTTGTTGGCCACGTGCATCTAATAATTTGGTGATTGGCTTTATTTTCTTTTTAGATTTTTTTTAGAATATAGGTTTTCACATAGTTTCTATACTATTTTCTAGATTTCATTATGCTTTTGTTTCTCCTGGACTGAAGCCCCCCTACTTGGTCATCATTCTTCATGAGCTTTATGTAGTCTGTGAGTTGAATCTTGGGTATTTCAGGCTTCTGGGCTAACATCCAATAATCAGTGAGTGAATACCATGTATGTTCTTTTGTGATTGGGATACTTCACTTAGGATGATACTTTCTAGTTCCATCCATTTATATCAGAATTTATCAAATTCATTGTTTTTAATAGCTGAGTAATATTCCATTGTATAAATGTACCACATTTTTTGTATCCATTCCTCTGTTGAAGGGCATCTGGGTTCTTTCCAGTTTCTGGCTATTATAAATAAAGCTGCTATGAACATAGTGGAGCATATGTCCTTGTTATATGTTATAGCATCTTCTGGATATATACCCAGGAGTGGTATAGCTGGGTCCTCAGGTAGTGATATGTCCAATTTTCTGAGGAACCGCCAGACTGTTTTCCATAGTGGTTGCACCATCTTGCAATCCCACCAACAATGGAGGAATGTTCCTCTTTCTCCACATCCTCGCTAGCATCTGCTATCACCTGAGTTTTTGATTTTAGCCATTCTGACTGGTGTGAGGTGGAATCTCAGGGTTGTTTTGATTTGCATTTCCCTGATGACCAACGATGCTGAACATTTCTCTAGGTGCTTCTCGGCCATTCGCAATTCCTCAGTTGAGAATTCTTTGTTTAGCTCCTTACTCCATTTTTTAGTGTTATTTCATTGTCTAGAGTCTAATTTCTTGAGTTCTTTGTATATATTGGATATTAGTCCTCTGTCGGATGTGGGATTGGTAAAGATCTTTTCCCAATCTGTTGGTTGCCGTTTTTCCTATTGACAGTGTCCTTTGCCTTACAGAAACTTTGCAATTTTATGAAGTCCCATTTGTCAATTCTTGATCTTAGAGCATAGGCCATTGGTGTTCTGTTCAGAAACTTTTACCCTGTGCCTAGGTGTTCAAGGGTCTTCCCCACTTTCTCTTCTATTAGTTTCAGTGTGTCTGGTTTTATGTGAAGGTCCTTTATCCACTTGGACTTGAGCTTTGTACAAGGAGATAGGAATGGATCGATTTTCATTCTTCTGTATGCTGTCTTCCAGTTGAACCAGCATCATTTGTTGAAAATGCTGTCCTTGTTCCACTGGATGGTTTTAGCTCCTTTGTCAAAGATTAAATGACAATAGGTGTGTGGGTTCATTTCTGGGTCTTCAACTCTATTCCACTGATCTTCCTGCCTGTCTCTGTACCAATACCAGGCCGTTTTTATGATTATTGCTCTGTAGTACAGCTTGAGGTCAGGGATGGTGATTCCTCCAGAAGTTCTTTTATTGTTGAGAATAGTTTTCGCTATCCTGGGTTTTTTGTTATTCCAAATAAATTTGAGAATTTCTCTTTCTAGTTCTCTAAAGAATTGAGTTGGTATTTTAATGGGGATTTCATTGAATCTGTAGATTGCTTTTGGCAAGATGGCCATTTTTACTATATTAATCCTGCCAATCCATGAGCATGGGAGATCTTTCCATTTCCTGAGATTTTCTTCAATTTCTTTCTTCAGAGACTTGAAGTTCTTATCATACAGATCTTTCACTTGCTTGGTTAGATTCACCCCAAGGTATTTTATATTATTTGTGACTATTGTGAAGGGTGTCATTTCCCTAATTTCTTTTTCAGCCTGTTTATCTTTCATGTAGAGGAAGGCTACTGATTTGTTCGAGTTGATTTTATAACCTGCCACCTTGCTGAAGTTGTTTATCAGGTTTAGGAGTTCTCTGGTGGAGTTTTTGGGGTCATTTAAGTATACTATCATATCATCTGCAAATAGTGATACCATCTCATTAGATGCTGAGAAAGCATTTGACAGAATTCAACATCCCTTCATGGTAAAAGTCTTGGAAAGATCAGGAATTCAAGGCCCATACCTAAACATAGTAAAAGCAATATACAGCAAACCAGTAGCCAACATCAAACTAAATGGAGAGAAACTTGAAGCATTCCCACTAAGATCAGGGACTAGACAAGGCTGCCCACTCTCTCCCTACCTATTCAATATAGTACTGGAAGTCCTAGCCAGAACAATTAGACAACAAAAAGAAGTCAAAGGAATAGAAATAGGATGTTGAACATTTTTTAAAGTGCTTCTTTGCCAGTTGAGATTACTCTATTGAGAATTTTCTGTTTAGCTCTGTACCTCATTTTTTAATTGGATTACTTGGTTTTATGGAGATTAAGTTCTTGAGTTCTTTTTATATTTTGAATATTAGTCCTATATCAAATATTGGGGTAGTGTAGATATTTTCACAATGTATGGGTTGCCATTTTGTCATATTTATGGTGTCCTTGGCCTTACAGAAGCTTTTTAGTGTCATGAGGTCCCATTTATCAATTGCTGATCTTAGAGCCTTTGCCATTGGTGTTCTGTTCAGGAAAATTTCCCCCATGACAATGAGTTGGAGGCTTTTCCCAGTTTTTCTTCTATTAGATTCAGTGATGTGGTTTTATGTTGAAGTCCTTGATCCACTTGGACATAAGCTTTGTGCAGGGTGATAATTATGGATCAATTTTCATTCTTCTACATGCATATCGTCAATTGGTCTAGCACCATTTATTGAGGATGCTTTCTTTTTTCTACTGTATGTTCTTGACTTCTTTGTCAAAAACCAAGTGTCCATTAGTGTATGGGTTTATTTCTCAGTCTACAATTCTATTCCATTGATCAACTTTCTGTCTTTGGACAATACCACACATTGCTTTGTAGTATAGCTTGAAATCAGGGATGGTGATTCCCCCCAGTTCATTTATTGTTGAGAATTATTTGGGCTATACTGGTTTTTTTTGTTTTTGTTTTTGTTTTTCCATATGAAATGGAGACTTGCTCCTTCCATGTCTGTTAAGAATCTTTGTTGGAATTTTGATGGGGATTGCATTGAATCTGTAGATAGTTTCTGGTAAGGTGGTCATTTTCACTATGTTAATTCTACCAATCCATGAGCATGGGAGATCTTTGTATCTTCTGAGGTGTTCTTTAATTTCTTTCTTCAGGGACTTGAAGTTCTTGACAAACAGATCTTTCACTTGTTTGGTAAGAGTTACACCCACATATTTTATTTTTGTGGCTATTGTGAAGGGTGTTGTTTCCCTAATTTTTTAACAGGCTGCTGTTTTGTTTGAGTTAATTTTATATACAAGCACTTTGCTGAACATATTTATCAGCTGTAGGAGTTCTCTGGTGGAATTTTTGGGTTACCTGCTTATACTATGCTATCATCCACAAATAGTGATACTTTGACTTCTTTCCAGTTTGTATTCCCTTGGCCTCCTTTTGTTGTCTTAATTGCTCTTCCTAGAACTTCAAGTACTGTGTTGGATAGGGAGAGAGTGGGCAGCCTTGACCTGTCAGTAGCCATCATTTTTTATCATCTTTCTAATCTACCCATATTTGCCAAGTAGACTGCAAAATCTTCATCCTGTGATTTAGTTCTATCTTCTTTGGATGCTGTTTATATTTCTGGTGGCCTTTTCATTTCTGCCCCCCAAATGGGGTGTGTTATGTTTTACTCACCTATTATAATTCTTATTCTTAAGGTTTTATTTTGGGTCTTTCTAATACAAAAAGGTAAATAGCAAGTTTTAGTATAAATATTCAGTGTCATTGGGATAAGAAAATAGAATAAAAAATTCTGCCTTTGTTCTTCGATAACAGAGCTAAAACTGACCTACTGACTTCTGTTTCTGTACACTTACTTGCCTCTTTTTTTCTGAAAAAGAGCACAAACAGCAAGTTGTTTGCTAAAGATAAAATTGTTCTAACTAGAACCTGCAATTTCAGTTTCTGTAAAATTGCAGGAAAAATATTTGGGATGGAGAAATGCAACGGCTACTCTTAGATGGTTATATAGACAAGATTCTGTGAGTGATCCCAGTATGGAATATTTTGGATCTGGTCTGGGCTTTTTAAAGCACTAGCCAGAGGCTACAGCTACATTTTAATTAAAGAATTTTTTCCTTCATCTGCTGTTTGCTGAGAATTTCTTGTTGGGGAAGTATGAGCCTCTTAACAGTATTACCCCTCTTTTGACATTTCAAGCCCTTTATCACTTAGGTAGAAGAAATCAAACAGTATAACACCCACTACAACAAACTAAGTCTTGTTTATGACTATAAAGCAAAAAATGTCATGAAATGTAGGGTATTCAAGGATGCTTAAAATTTATTGTAGAAGTTGAAATTCTAGTGTATGAAGAAAAAGGGCAGACAACATAAGGGAAAAAAAAGAAGGCATAAAAGACAATTTTTGAGGCAACATAAGGAAAAAAAAGAAGGCATAAAAGACAATTTTTGAAGAGCATATTTTTTTATTTTGTTTTGATTTTTTTTTTTTTTTTTTTTTTGAGATATGGTTTAACTATGTAGCCTAAAACTCACTCTGTAGACTGGGCTGACCTCAAACTCATAGAAAATATACCTGTCTCTGACATCTCCATGCTGGAGTTGAAGGTGCATACCACAACTACCTAGTTGAAGAACATATTTTAAATATTCTCACAAGGCTGAGGAAATGACTGAGTGTGTAAGTGTAAACACCTGAGTTTGTATTTATATAACCCATGGGAAGATTGATGCTAGAGTTTATCTGTAATCTCATTAATCTTCATGGTAGGCAAAGACAGGCGAATCTTCTGAAGTCTATAGTCCACTATAGTATAGTTTGGCATACACAGTGGCAATCAATAACAGTGGCAATATATCTCTCTTGTATGTTAAAGGGTATAGAAATAAAATAAGTGCTTTTTAATGTTAGTCTTACTCATCATTAAACACATTAATGTGAAAGGGATGAAGCCAAGGAAATTAGTTTAGGAGGACCCCAAGATCAAATTCTCAGCACAAAGGTAATTTATTTGCCTCAGAGGGACAGAAGGCAAGGAATAAGAGGCAAAGACAGGAGATGGAGGACAAGAGAGCAGGAGGAGGGGTATTTGTTCCAGAAGGGAACAGGACAAAGTACTTACTGCTTCTGGATAGGGAGGAGACAAACTTGGGCTTAGGCAAATCCTTGTTTATTAAGGTATAAGGGTAAACTCCGTAACTGGGTATGTTAATTAGATGAGCCAAAGGAGGCTTTTGATTGATTGATAACAGGATCTTGGGAGTCAGTCGTAAAGGTAGAAGTAGCCAGATAAGGGAATAGGCCTTGGGGACTACTTAAGGAATGTTATTAATGGTTTTTAGCAAGTGATAGGGAATTGGAGAGAAGGGCAAGGCCTACCAGAGGAGTATTTGCATACTAACTAGAGCTCTTTCAATTAGCATTTTAGAGCTTCTGCTTTCACAGTCTTGCTGTGAGTGAACTTTGTAACTCAATAGGTAGGTCAGTTCACCCACTGACTTCAGGCCAGAGGCTATTACTACCACAGTTATTCATATTTATAACTTTTTTGCTAGAGAGTTGAACTGTTTACTATAAACTTTTTTTATTATTAAATATAACTTTCTACCACCTGAATTTAGTTTGTCTGCATCTGACTACTGACTATTAACATGAAGGTCTTCCATGAAATGGTTGTGGTAGGCCATCTCCAGTCTCTTGTATTATGTGTATAATACTATTTACCTAGAAACATGTGAACAAACATGTATTTATCTACAAGAGAACCAAAATAAGGCTATCATGAATGCCATTTTGTGGGGCCAGTGAGTTTTATTAGGGTTACTTAAAGGAATATGGGTAGTTACTTAAAGGAAGAAAAATGACTGAAATGTGCTGCTTCAGCATGGACTACCCAAGATGGATGACAGGCAGGAACAGGCTAATATATTTGGCCAGTTTTAGACATTTCCTTGCAGGTACTTAGTTGTTTAGTTCCTGAGCTGAAGGAGTTTACCTACAAGAATCCTGTTGTTTCACCTCCCCCACTTTTTGTCTTAAGGAACTTCCCTCCAATATAAAGTTTTAATTTCTTGTTTCAAAAACAATAATTTGTGATTACTTTTTGTGTATGTGGTTTATTTTTTTTTTCAGGGCCCTATGATTGTGAATTTTAGACTTCTCAGAAATGTGCTGTTGTCCTGAAGAGACAGCCAGTCTCTATATTTCTTATATCTTATCTATTTAGTTTCTCGGTCATTAACATTTTAATATTTACTGTTAAATTATGGTTTTGTTTTTAAGAAGACAGAGAAAAAGAATGGAAGAAGAAATTAAATATAGTTGTGAAAAACAGCACCATTAAACATGATGGTTTAATGTAAATAAATACATAAATTCTAAATGTTTAAAAAAATTTTAGGAAAGCTGGACAAATGCAAATAAAAAACAACGTGAAAAACTCCTTGAATTGATATGTCGTCTTGCAGAAGATGATAAAGATGGTGTAATGGCACACAAAGTGTTGAATCTTCTTTGGAATCTAGCTCACAGTGATGATGTGCCTGTAGATATCATGGATCTGGCTTTCAGTGCCCACATAAAAATACTTGATTATAGTTGTTCCCAGGTAAGAGAGTGCTTCTTTGTTTACTTTTTCTGTTCTTTTTTAATCTGTTAATTAATTGGAGGATATTTGCATTTTATTCTTTCATTTTGTTTCCAAAGAAATCTTGAAGAATTGACTGGATTTGGTCATATAATTCTTTTTTGGCAAAAATCAGTTAAAGATGTATTGGGGATGTTATATTTTTGTTTTGAAAATGAAAGTTAAAAATTACTAGGAAGAATTTATTCATGCTTTACTCATTTGATTTTAGTCAGGTAAAGAAAAATCAAGATTAGGTCTTCAGAGGCCTACTCCAAATTTATTAGTAAAAGTTGTTTATCATGTATACCTGATGATATCAGTTTAACCCCTGGATCCTATATAAAAGTAGGAGAAAACAAACTTCATAAAGTTTTCTTCTGACCACTTTGTGTTGCTGCTTATTAAACATGTACATCACAATAGTTAATATTTTAATTAAAAAATACAGTTGTAAAAATGTATAACAGTTTAATAACTACTTAACTGAATTTGTCTTCATCAAAAATCCTTTAAAATCTCTTAAATTATTCATTATCATTATACTTGTGCTTAAAATATTCCTTATAAAGTTGTGGAGATAACTTAGTTTGTAAAGTTTTTGTCATGCAAAAATGACCACACACATTTGACTCCCATACTAAAGAGGCAGAAATGAGAAAATCGCTGAGGTTTGTTGTCCAGACAAGCTAGAAGACTGCAATCTATGTTCAGTGAGACACCATAGATTAGCATTTAGTAAGAGTTAAGAGGGGAAGATACCAAATGCTAATGACCTCTCGTTTTACACTTATTCACACAACTTTTCCTTACAGATAATCTGCACAGAAACAATATCATTTCAAAGAAACTTAAATTTCTGATTACTAGGAAAGTAATATACACTACTAAAAAACTAAACCAAAGTAGAATATTTAAAGTGAAGTCATGATTACAATATTTCTAATTTTCCTAAGGGTTGAAAACTTGGAATTTTACTGATCTGTTTCTATTTTGTTGGTGTTTTTTATTTTCAAATTATTATAATGTTATTTTCTTGTAAAAAAATTTTCTGTATTCCTTATTTTACTTAATAACAGTGTGCTAATGCTTATATAGTAATAGTTATATGAGATTTCTTTGTTGCTGCTAAATTTTATAATTTAATAGAATCAGCAAAACACTAAATAGTACATAAAGCCCATGTTTAGACAACACCTTAAAGGAATACTACTTATTTGTGTCCCTCTGCTTGGGAAATTTTGTGCTATAGGTATATTAGAAACTAAGTAACATTGAGTTTATTATATTTTACATTCCAAAGCATTTTGTTCTATTGAAGTCATATCACATACTTTTGCTTAAATGTTTTTTTCTTTTAAGAAATGCTCAAAAAACTTTGAAGGTGGAGTTAATATTGAGTTATATTAAACTGTACTAAATATTGAATTAAATATAATTACCTTGAGTTAAAACAAAACATAAATAATTTTATGTATGTTAGGATTGTGACACAAAAAAAATCCAATGGATAGACTGCTTTATAGAAGAATTTCGAACAAATAATAAATGGGTTATCCCTGCATTAAAACAAATTAAAGAGATTTGTAGTTTGTTTGGTGAAGCACCTCAAAATTTAAGGTAAGGTTTTAAATACAAGTTTACTTGCTGTTATTCATAAGTGTGTTGAAATTAGCCTATAGTTACTGGCAAACTCTAAGAAAAAGAAAATGACAAGGTTTAGAGAAAGGGCTCTTTTTGTTTGCTTGTTGGTTTTGTTTGAGATATATATAGTGAGACATATATAGTGAAATAGATATAAATATAGATATAGGTAGTGGTGTGTATATACATATATATATATACACACACACACACATACACATATAAAATACATGTACACATACCACTAGCTATCATGAAACTTACTATATAGACCAACCAATTTATCTCTTGAGCACTGGGGTTAAAGAGGAACACCACCATATCTGTCCTTAATGGAGGTTTTTTTTGTTGTTTTTTGTTAATTGTTGGGTTTTTTTCTGAAACTAGTAAAGATCCTTGATTATTTCAGTTACTTTATATTTTATTGAACAGATGAGTTGAAGATAATATAATTGACTATTATAAATCAGTCAATATAATTGGCTGTCTCTTAATTCAGAATTACAACTTGACATTCAGTAGTTATCCTAGAAATTACAATAGTTGTTTTTATCAACTTCCATTTTATTTTACTTATGTTTTAAGTTTCTATTCTCTCATTCACCATACTTGTTTTTGTTTGTATAGACAGAGTTTCTTTGAGCAGCACTTCTGGCTGTCCTGAAACTCATTTTGTAGAACAGATATCCTCAAACTTAAAGAGATCCACCTGCCTTTGCCTCCAAGTGCTAGGATTAAAGCTGTGTACCACCAACCCAGTTTTCCTTCAAACTTTTATGGTTAAATTTCAAATATCAGGCTACAAATTGACTTAAATTATAAAAGGTAAAAATCTCTAATAAAGGATTTGTTTGTCAGTAGTTTAAACTAGGTTTTTTTGCTTCCTTTTGAGATAGGGTCTTTCTTACTATGTAGGCCTGTCTGGCCTGAAACTCTATGTAGATTAACTGGCCTGGAGCTTACAGAGATCCTGCTACATCTACCTTCCAAACTCTCACATTAAATGTGTGCACCAACATAAGAAAAGTGTAACCTTAAACTGTGTGCTTCTCCTCTCTCTTCCATACCTCACTTGTGTTCTATCATAACCAACAGCTAGATTTTATAGCGGTGCAAACATTCAGTTTCATATTGATGCATGCCTATTAAAGGAATATATTTTTTATTTTTTGTAATACATTTGGAGTGAATTACATGAGAGTAAAAATACTTTAGTGGAAAATGTGTGCTGTCCCGAATAATTTGCAGTTTAATAATGATTTTTATGGAAGCTAAACGGGGTCTAGCTAAATTCTAGAAAGGACCTTCCATCTATAAGTATTTTCTTGTGTGTAAGATAATTAGATGATTGGGAAAATCCTTTCTTTCTTTATCCTGGTATGATTATGACTTAAAATACAATTCTTTTATATGTAGAAATTTAAAGTATCATTTATATTGCTTTGATTTTTTTTTTCAAGATGAATTTTATCTGTATTTTTCTAGTAATAGAAAATAGTACAGAGTTACAGAATTTTGTGGAGATAAGCAATGAAGTAAATAAACAGTATTGATAGTCTATTTTGATTATGTATGACCCAAACTTTTTCTCCGTTATAAAATATATTCATACTGTTTTCAGGTAGATGTAGTTGTATATGTACTTTCCTAAAGCTGGTCATTTCATTAGTATTTGAAGAAGAATTCTATAGCATTATGATTATAACAGTGTACTTGTCAGACATGCAAAAAAAATCCTGGGTTCAGACCTCCATACTGAATAAAACTAGGCATGGCCAGTATATACCAGTACAATCACAGCACTGAGGAAGAAGAAAGAGGCATCAGGCTGGACCCTGACTCAGTAATTGTGAGAAATTGACTGTTTTTGTTATAGTAAGAAAATAAAAATGAAAAGCCAGTATCTTTACTTCCAATAATATTCAGGAACAAAACCCATTGCAAACGTAATATTTCATAATATATCTTTATTGGCTAAAATTTGGCTGTATAACACTGTGCTTTGATGTTATTAAATTGGAAATGAATTTTACCTTTTATGTTAAAATTGAAATAAATCCTTCCATGAGTGATATAGATCGTTACTGTTATATTTACTATTAGGCAAATAACTGATTATATTTTTCTCTAAATGTTAATAAGCATTTTAAAACTACAAGTTTATTTACTGTAAATAATGATACTGTTAATTTGTCTAATGACACTGTTAAGTTCTAATTTCAGTCAAACTCATCGAAGTCCTCATGTATGTTATCGTCATGAGTTAATCAACCAACTTCAGCATAATCATGCTTTAGTTACTTTGGTAGCAGAAAACCTTGCATCTTACATGAACAGCATAAGATTGTATGCTAGAGGTATGTATAGTAAGCTAAAATTAACTATTGAGAATCAGTGTTTTGGAAAGTAATTTCTTGATTTTTATTTTGATTTGAGAGGGTGCTAATCACCTCAAAAACATTTATTTTTGTTGGTGAAAAAAATCATACTGTTTCATGAATTGTAAAATTTAGTTAAACTATGGAAAATTGATGTAAATACCCTCTTCCAGATAAAAGTTTATAGAAGTTTAAATTGTACATATTAAATGACATTAGCATCTGTGAGTAATGTACTTTTAAGTTTTTTATTTATTTTTATGCCTACGGGTGTTTTGTCTTTTTACATGTCTGGTCCCCACATTTGTGTCTGGTGTCCTCTGTGGCCAGAAAAGGGTTTCATATCCACTGAAACTGAAGTTACATATGGTTATGAGCCACCATGTGGGTTCTGGACTCAAACTCATATCCTTTGCAAAATCAATATGTATTCCTCTAGAAATTCATTATTCTAATACAATTAAATTATCTTTACTACTAATAGATAATAATAGAACATAACTATAAATAGCATGATACTATATTGATTATGTGATGACAGGAAAGAACTCAGTACAGATTCAGGTTATTTTCATTCCTGTCATTTTTAATCTAAAGTTGTAAAACTGTGTAAAATGAAGGGCTGCAGAATTTTCTTAAGTTTTAAATGCATGTCACCCTAAATTTTATACAAACTAAATTCTAAACTACTTTTCAGTGTCTTTCAATTATATTGTGGTGGTGTTCTTCTTCTTCATATATTTTAAATGTTAGCCCACCATTGGATGTGTAATTGATAGTTCTTTTCCCATTCTATAGACCGCCACATTATCTGAATGATGGTGTCCTTTGCCATACAGAAACTTTTGTAAAGTGTGTCCTTATGAAACTCTGAATTCCTCAGTAATTGTTATGATGTCCCATTTTTGTATCTAATTTTATTAATTTGAATCTTTTCTGTGTTTTAATTTGGCTCAGGGTTTATCGATCTTAACGATTTTTCTCAAAGAACTGTCTCTTTAACAATTTTGATATTTATATTTAATCTTTTTTTTTTTACAGTCGAATTGTTATCCCCCTCCTAATCTGCCCTGTAACAGTTCTTCTTCCCATTCCTCCTCCCCACCTCCAAGAGGATGTCCCCAACCCACCCATCCCACACTACACCACACCGCCAGGCCTCCCCACTCTCTGAGGCCTCAAGTCTCTCATCGGTTAGGCACATCTTCTCTCACTGAGGCGACCAGGCTGTATATGTGTTGGGTGCCTCAGACCAGCTCCTGTATGCTACCTGGATGGTGGCTCAGTGTCTGAGAGATCTCAGGGGTTCATGTTAGTTGAGACTGCTCATCTTCCTATGCGATCACCCTCCTCCTTGGCTTCTCTAGCCTTTCACTAATTCAAACACAGAGATCACTTCACTCCAATGGTTGGGTGTAAATATCTGCATCTGTCTCTGTCAGCTACTTACTGAGTCTCTCAGAGGACAGCCATGCTAGGTTCCTATCTGTAAGCATACCATTGTATCAGTAATAGTGTCAGACCTTGGAACCTCCCCCCAACAGTCTCTTCTGTATTTTTGTCCCTGCAGTTCTTTTAGACAGAAACAATTCTATGTCAGAGTTTTGACTGTGGAATGGCAACTCTATCCCTCCACTTGATGTTCTGTCTTTCTAGACTCTGTAAGTTCCCTCTCCCTGCTGTTGGGAATTTCACCTAAGGTCTCCCTTTCAGTCCTGAGGAAATTGAACTCAGTCAGGACTTCTAAAAGAGCAGCCAGTGCTCTTAATACCTGATCCATCTCTCCACCCCTTAACTGATTTTTTTTTTTTTTTTGGTTTTTTGTTTTTGTTTTTGTTTTTTATTTTATTGATTTTAGCCCTGGTTGTATTTTTTGTTTGTTTGTTTGTTTTGCTGTCTACTCTCTTGGGGTATTATTTCTTCTTTTTAATTCTATAGCATTTAGGTGTGTCTTTAAGTTATAATAATGAGATCTCTCCAATGTTTCTATATAGACACTGTCTTAATTAGCTTTAACTATTGCTGTGATAAAACAATGTGACTAAAAGCAAGTTTAGGAGAAAGGGTTGATTTGGCTTACACTTCCACAGCACTATTCAACATTGAAGTAAATCAGAATATGGTATCTCAAACAGTGCAGAAACCTGGAATCAGTAGCTGATACAGAGGCACTGGGAGGGTGCTTCTTACTAACTTGCTTCCCATGGTTTGCTTATCCTGCTTTCTTATAGTATCTAGGACCTCCAGCCCAAGGATGGCACCACCCATAATGAAATGGGCTTTCCCTTACCAGTCACTGATAAAAAAAAAAAATGCCTACAGGTCTGCCTACAGCCATATGTTATGGAGGTATTTTCCAACTGAGGATTCCTCAGTTGATTCATCTGAGATGACTCTAACTTGTGTCCAGTACCAGTACAGGCTCTTAATGCTCTCAGATTTCATCTTAAAACTGCTTATAAATTTTTTCCCATGTATTTGAGTGTGTGTTTTGTTTTTTTAATTCTAAAAAGGTTTTAATTTTCTTCTTGATTTTTTGGCCCATTTTTTATTCTCTATTGAGTCATTTTCTTTAGTTTGTATACTTTCGTTGGTGTTGGTGTTGATTTGCAGCTTAAGTCTTGATGGGCAGCTAGGATGCAGGGAGTTATTTCAATTTTCTTATGCCTGTTGCTTTGTGTCCATATATGTGGTCAATTTTGGGCAATTTTTATGAAGTATTGAGAACAAAATACATATTTTTGCGTCTTTGGGTGAGTTCTTTAAATGTCAGTTAAATTCATATGATATTTTTATCATGATTATTGTTTATTATATAATAGTATACTATATAGCATATAGCTGTTTTATATTATTTATGTATAATATATATCCTGGATATGTGTAGTATATTTAATTATGTAATTATATATTACATATGTATAGTTTACATATATGTAATATATATAATTATGTAGTAAATATAGTATTGCCAGTATTATTTAATGCCAGATTTCTCTGTTCATTTTTGTATGAGTTTTGTTTATTGCTCAGATTGGAATATTGAACTCACCCACTCTTGCTGAGTGAGACTCAATATTTTACTTGAAGCAGTTATTTCTCATATAAACTTGGGTGCCCTTATATTTCTTATTTAGATGTTGAGAACTCAAAGTCTTCTTGGTTAATTTTTACCTTTGATAAATATGTAGTGTTCTCTCTCTTTTCTGATTTGATTTGAAAGTCTGTGTTGTCAGATACTAAAATGGATACACCAGCTGTTTCATAGGTCCATTTCTCCTTTCTGGTAATGATGAATTCTGTTTACTTATCCAGTCTGTTTGTGTCTTTTTATTAGGAAATTGAGACCATTAACATTGAGACTTATTAATGAACAGTTACTGATGAACAGTGTTTACTAATCCTGTTACTTCATTGTTTTTCCACTTCATTTTATTTACAGATCTGTCATTATTCTTTTTATTTTTTTAAGTGAAGTTGACTTCATCAGATAGAAGTTTCCTTTTTAGTACCTTTTGTAGAGTTACGTTTGTTAGAGAGATACTCCTTAAATTTGGTTTTATCATGGACTGGTTTTTTTTCTCCATCTATTGTGATGAAAAGTTTTACTGGATATGGTTGTCTGTGGTCACTTAGCATAAGTTTTTCTGCTTCTTAAAGAGTCTTCATTGAGTCAGGTGTTAAACTAATGTCCGCCTTTATATGTTACTTGGACTTTTTTCTCTATAGCTTTTAATGTCTTTTGTTCCTGTATATTCAGTGTTTTGATTATTATGTGCTGTGAAGAATTTATTTTCTGGTCCAATATATTTGATGTTCTGTATGCTTCTTGCACCTAAGTAGGCACCTTTGTGTTGGAAAGTTTTTCTTCTGTGATTTTGTTGAAAATGTTTTTTATGCCTTTGACCTGAATTGTTTCTTGTATTCATGCTGCTATTTATAAATTGAGTTTTTGGTAGTGTCTCAGATGTCCTTTGTTTTGTACCTGAATATTTAAGGTTTAACTTTTTCTTTGACTGACATTTCCATTTCTACAGTTTTCTTTGACTGACATTTCCATTGTCTTCAGTGCCTGAGATTCTCTCTTCTGTGTCTTCTTCTCAGTTAGTCATTTCCTCTGAGATTTTTGTTTGACTTCCAACTTTTTTTTGTTTCTCGTTTTAGTTCAGTTTGGAATCTCTGTATTGATTCTATTCTACACTTATGTCTTGAGCCTTATTCATTATTTCAGTCCATTGTTTGTCTTTTGTGTTTCATAGACTTCATTAAGGGAATGAATGATTCATATCGTCATTAAGGTCCTTGTACATGTTCATAGTTAACATTTTTTCTTTTGGTTTTTCAAACCAGTTTTTGGTACAGTCCAGGCTTTTATAGACCTGGCTTTGTAGATATCAGACTCAGAGAACTTCCTGACTCTGCCTCTCAAGTGCTGGGATTAATTGCCACTGTCCCGAGCTCTTAATTGCTGTTTTGAAATTCTTGCCTTGTGCTTCAATTACAATGCATTTTTCATGACCTTTTTTTTTTGTAGTGGGGTTAGTAGGTTCTGTGTAGGCATATTGTCTTGGCTGTTAATGTGTGTTTTTGTAATGTTGTTTAGGCATCTGGGTTGGAATGATTGAGATGATTCTAGGTGTTGATTCTGGGTCTTGTCTTTGCGGGATGGGTCTTCTGCTCTTGGTTTCTGTTGCCCTCTCTAGATCTTAGGAAAGTGTGGTAGCTGTGGGTTGAGGTAGATAGAGTGCTTCTCCAGGTCAGTGGGTAGTAGAGAGGAATAGAGATGGACTAAAGTAAAAAGGCTGAGAATGGGCCTCAGGAAGGAGATAAGGGGATCCTATCCAGTAGTCATGGTACCTGGGGAGTTGAAGGTGTAGTGGGAATAGTGGATCCTGCAAGATGGTTGCAATAAGACAAAGAATAATTTTAAGAAATAGGGCTGAAAGACTTAGGGAGATTGGATTATGTATATAGTTGACATGGGAGGAAAAACCTGTAACCTGGTCATTACAGGGCTGAGAGTGAGAATGAAGGAAGAAGTCATAATAAAGGACAGGGATGAAACACTGAATTGCTACCAAGTTGGCCATGGTGTTACTGGTTTTTTTGTTTTGTTTTGTTTCGTTTCGTTTTGTTTTTAAAAATGAGAGCTCTAATGCAAGTAAAATGCTTCCAGATTCTGAGGGATGGGAATGGACTAGAAGGTTGGGCTGAAAATATCCACAGGGAGGAGAAAAACTAGGTCTACACCTGTCAAGGGAATGGCGATAGGGTGTGAGGAGGAGAACTGTAAGCTATCTGATACAGAGCTGTAGATGAGGCAAAATAGATTGTAATTGAGAGCAGGAAGGAGAGAAAATTCTTTGTTCAGTTCTATTTTACACAGATGCACTTTTTTCTCTCACTGAAGAACTTACAAAAGCAATCCAAGTGTCTAGTATCATATTCATTTAATCCTAAAATATGAAATGTTCTGAGTCAATTGACTTAACAGTCAAGACTTAATAACCTTGTGGCTTATTTTCTTTAACAAACACAGTTAAATGAGTGACAGTTTACCAGTATTTCTCTTATTCTCTGTAACTTCAAACCTCCTTCAATGATAACCATCAAGATGACTTCTTCCCAAAAATGTAGCCTGTTTGGACTTTTTTCTGTTGTGTGATTTCATTTCTAATGGTTTTGTCAGTAATTTTGGATCCAGTTTCCAAGATAGTATGGCAAAAGTCATATATGCACTTCAGAGTCACTTGATTCCTCTCAATCCTGTATTCAGATTCAGAACTTCTTTATATTTCTGGTTCACCTCTCCTTATTCTAAAAATGTCCACAGCTTCATTTTTCTATTGTTTATATTGTTTCCATAACATAGGAACTCTGGTGCAGAATCTATACTGAAATTGTCCAGATTGAAATTTTTATTGATTAACAGTTCTGAATCTTGGAAATTATTTGAACATTATGATTATGACTCTTACATTATAGGATAACATATTCCTAAATTGTAAATAAGTAATACTTCTTGAAACAAAAAAATATAAAAGTATTTTTTTCAATAATGTATATTTGTCCCAGATTTATTAATCATAATTTAGTTTTAAGTTTCTCAAATATATTATAGTATGGTATAATTATATTTTATGTTTCATGTGATTTATAATTACTGAAGTAATTAACAGTCTTTATTATTTTTATCCTAGTGGGTACTTTAGATTTTTGTAGGAATAACTTTTGATTGAGAAAGGAAGAGTTTGGTTTTTTGGATTGTATTTGATTGCATTTTTGAAACAGGGTCTCACTGTATGTAGCTTTGAGTAATTTAGAGCTTATTTTGTAGACCAGGCTGCACTTTAAATCATAGAGATCACCCTGCCTCTGTCTCCTGAATGCTGGGATTAAAGACATGTCACCATGCCCACTTTTTAAAAATTTTTCTTTGTGCTAGTTTTTTTTCTTTTAACAAACACTAGAGGTATTAGTGTGTATGTGATGCTGTTAATAAAGGAAATCCAAAGCATTTATTTTATTAAAGATTTCATTCTGTTGTACTTTGAGTTATTAGTACTTGTGTTCATAATCATGATAAGAGGAATTCTTTTTAAGATAATTTGATCTATGGTAAATACTCAAAGGCTGGTGACAAAAATAATTATGATAATTTTATAAAATTTAAGGTCATTTTTTTCCACTCTAATTTTACTGTACTAGAGAAGTAATACCACCATTTTACACTAAAATATTTTCTGTAAGTTGACAGGCTATAGCATAACAATGTAAAATGTGGTGGGAAGTAGTATACTCACAAGGAAAGTAGAGTTACACAAAATAATTATTTTTATAACATTTCGCTAACTAGGCAGACCTAGGTTCATATCGTTATTCTGAGCACTCTGTTGGATGATCTCTGGTACTTCAAAGTCAGCCTGGTCTATACATATTGAATTCCCTGCCAACAAGAGCTACAAAGAAAAATCTTCCCTCACAAAAAAAAAATAGAAAAATGGCATATTATATTTAATTGTACTAAAAATGTTTTGTATCTTTAGAGAGAGATCCTATGAGCTATTACATAATTACCTAATAATTAGTGTTATTACTGTAATTATTTTTGCTAAGTTCAACATTTGATGCATGTAATTCACAGTATTTTTAATATGCAGATCATGAAGATTATGACCCACAAACTATAAGACTAGGAAGTAGATACAGTCATGTTCAAGAAGTCCAAGAACGGCTTAATTTCCTCAGGTTTGTTTTGATCAATAGTGTTGGTTTCTTTAATGTACAGAAAATGAGGTGTCTACTGGCTAGCATAGCAAGATACTCTCCAAAAACGTCATTTCCAGAAGTTTATATATCATTTTGCAGTATAGCTATTATTATCTTTTTGTATGTGGTATAAATAAGAGCCTGTGTAGAGTCCAATTAGCACTCTTTGTTACTCTCATCTTTTTGTTACTTTTTGTTTTTCTTAGAATTTCTTTCTAAACATGACTTTTACATAGTCTGGCTAGCTAGCAATTCCTAGAATCTATGTGTTCTCCCACTAATAACATTACAGGCATACATTGTTACATCTAACTTTTATGTGGATCCTAATGATTCAGACATAGACCCTGAAGTATATACATAGAAAGTGCTTTACTTACTGAACCTTCTCCCCAACCCAGTCTTAAAATTGTTAGTTGAACTTTAAGCTTTAAATTTGAGAAATTTGTAAAAATAAAATTAAATATAAATTTCAGAATACTGCATATACTTGTGTGAAAAATAGAGTTATTGTTTTAAAAATATTTTCTTTGAACTAAAGGTACAATGTGGAGTCATATTTTGGTTAATGTTATTATATACTAAGCAACAGAAAACTGAGTTAAAAAATACCAACCCTATAAAGAATCAGATGACTTCCTTTGTTGCAGTTAAAAATAAGATGTATTCAAAAGAAAAGGAACTAAGATTTAATACCTTCTGTACATGCACGCTGTGCTAGTTAATTTAATCATCATGTATTATTTTCTAATGAAACTAAAATGTTCTGCTGGGCTCATTAAATTTTAAGCACATAAGAATAATATGAATAAGTTTAAATAAATACTTTTGTTTAATATGACTGTAAAAGTTTTGCATAAGTGTAAAGATTTTTAAAGCAGCTTTAAATCATAAAAACTATCAGTTTCTAAAACAATTTTTTACTATCTTCACTGTCAAACTACGTAAGTTGGTATCTAAATAATAACTTGTTTCAAAAGCTGTACATTTTGAATATATGCAAAACTCTTTATTAGTTATGTAGGTAGATAAAGTTTCTGGCATTTTGTGGTTGCCTAATATACTCATTAAATAAAAGAAAAAATAAGATGTAAGTTCAGATCAGTTATTTTTAAAGAATAAATAGTCTTTGAGATACATTAAAATGAAATACCTAAATGTTTTGGCGTTTCAAAATAATTTATTGGTGAGAACAAAATTATTTTTAATCTAATTAGTTGTTTGTGGTTTTTTTTTTTTTCAAGATTCTTATTAAAGGATGGTCAACTCTGGCTCTGTGCTTCCCAGGCAAAACAAATATGGAACTGTTTAGCAGAGAATGCAGTTTACTTTTGTGATCGAGAAGCCTGTTTTATGTGGTATTCCAGATTAATGGGAGATGAACCTGACATAGATCCAGACATTAATAAGGAGTTTTTTGAAAGTAATGTGCTTCAGCTTGATCCTTCTCTATTAACTGAAAATGGAATAAAATGTTTTGAAAGATTTTTCAAAACTGTTAATTGTCGAGAAGGGAAACTAATGATAAAAAGAAAAGTCTATATGATGGATGATTTGGACTTAATAGGATTAGACTACCTTTGGAAGGTAAGTAAAAAAGTAGAAATATGTAATGGCAAGAGTATCTGATGTAGTTAAAACTTGAATTTTCTTCTACATATTTATGTAAATTAGATGTATGTCCTAGAAATCAAGTGAATTTGTTGTTTATATTTTTGCTGTTTAATGTTTGACACTGGTGTTTCTTTAGCATTCACTTTAGATTTACCCTTTTCAGATTTTGTGTGTATGTCAGATGTTGTCCCTTTACCTGTTGTCCTTCAGGAAAGTTCTCCCAAGTTTTATATGAGATCTTATGTTTTAATACATTTTTACTACCAAAATTAATGACATAAAGGGACTATTATTAGAAAGTGTGAATAGTAAAAAGTATGTAAATTCTTTTACCTGTGATGAGTATTAAGTATCTAAAGAGTAAATATTTTATGCTATGTAATTGCTAATTTTGCAATTTTGATTGTATAATAATTGTTGGAGTGTTTTAGACTGTTATATTGTAGCTTATGTTTCTTTAGAGATTTATTTATTAGCTTCTTAAGCAAATTTTAGATATAGTCATACTTTTTGATGATCATTTATTCATTTAAGTTTATATTTTAAATTTTCTTCTGATTAGGAACAATCTACAAATAAAGGAAAATAATAAAAAGAGTAATAAGTGAGGAAAGAAAATCTGCTTTTCTTTACTCACTTTCCTGCCTCTACTTTTTCCTTTTTTGTTTTCTTAAAATTTCAGTTTAAGTGGCAAATTAAAATTTATCTTTAATAGTGTTTATTTTGTTATTTTTAAAATCAGGTTGTGATTCAGAGTAATGACGATATTTCAAGCAGAGCAATAGATCTTCTCAAAGAGATATACACAAGCCTTGGTCCCAAATTACAAGCTAATCAGGTAAAGATAAAGTACTGAAAAACTCCACTGTTAGGTTAAAATAATATTGCTAGTATATCATCTTAACCTTAAATTTAATTAGAAAAAAAATTTAATCAAATATTTGTCAGAAATAACATAAATATTTCCACCATTTTTCTTGCTTTTTTGTTTTGATGGATTTCTTCGGTAAGACAAAGAGTCACATATTATAACTCTGACTGGTCTGGAAATTCATTATGTAGCTTCATCTCACAGATTGAAGGCACTCCTCTTTACTCAGCCTGGGATTACAAGCATATGCCATATCTGTCAGTCTATTCCTTTTTTTTAAACTTTATTTTTTATTATTTTGTGCTTGCTTCTATGTGTGTATATGTGTATGCTTGCATGTACCTCAGTACAGGTACAGAGGTCAGGAATTGATTTTGTATCCTCATACAGGGTTCCAAGTATTACACACAGATTGTTAGGCTTGACAGCAACACCTTTACCTATGCTTGGAGTTGTTTTGAGTGGAATTATTGTTATATATTGCTCTGCCCAAAATACTACTTGATTCAACATTTGACTCAAAGATCCTTCTTTACTTTTGAGACAGGGTCTCTCTGTATAGACTTGACTGTCTTAGAACTTGCTAATGTAAACCATACTAGCCTGGAATGCAAAAAGATCTGTCTCTGCCTCCTGAATATTGAAATAAAGGTTCAGGGGGTATTTTATTATTATTATTATTTAAAGTCATGAATTTAAGGGCTTATCACTGGAGGATTTTGACAGGAAGAATGTGAGGTAGAAATAATGTAAACACGGTATTCATGTATGAAATTTTTAGGAAAATAAATGTTAAAGGGCTCTCAGTAGGAAAATAGCTAATAGTTACCACCAGATTTTTTTAAATTATTTTTATTTATTTATATTTCAAATGCTGCCTCCAGATTTCTAAATCTTTTAAATTGCTTTATATGTTATGTCTTGAACAAATATAACAACTACATTACACATGATGTACAGAAGACTTATTGGTCAGCACAGGGTACTTACATATGCGCACATCTCAAATTTTGCCACAGTATTTTCTTGGTTACTTTTTCCATTATTGTGCTATAAGCCATGGAGGGGTAGGGAAGAGAACTGACTTGATCCTTGCATATGTATATTTTATTTGCTGTAATATTATAATCCTTCATACAGTGGTTTAAACTTCATTTATCAATCTACTACCACAGATCATTTTATAAACTCTTGAGCCTCTTGGAGGTCACATAAGTTCTATGTATTTATCAAATTCATAAAAATAAATGATGTCAGAATCTGATTGACATGTTTGCACTTAGTGGGGAAATCTGTATCTTTAAATTTATTTACAAGTTTTAGAGACCAATTGGGGAGGTTTGGAAGTTTTTGATTTTGACACTCATATTTTTGATACAGACAGTGGTTGTGGCAAAGCTCTATTGTTTTTGTAAGTAGAAATACATACAAAATTATTCAGTTTTTACAAACAATCAGATATAGGAAATAATATCATATCTCTGATCAGTACATGCATTTCATCATCCAATTTTAGTTCTAGGAGACTTGAACTTTCTGTGTTCATAATCCACATATGCAAACATTGTTCATTGTGTTTATGTCTAATTTTTTTTTGTATTTGCCACAAGAAGAAAAATAAAAAATCTGTCACAGGAGTATTTTCTGTGTGTAACAGTGACACCAAAAGCTGAAGACTATCTTGAAAAGATGCTATGACTTTCATGGAGTAATCAAAACGAGCATTAATGAAATTCTAAAACATTACTTTTTCAGCTAAAAAAAAAAAAATCTAAGTGTTGCAAAACTAATGTTTATTCCCCATTAAGGTTCAGGATTTTTAATTATTTTATTTATTTACATTTCAAATATCCCCCTTCGTTGGCTTCCCTCCATGAGCCCCCTCCCACCTCATATTCCCTCCCCTTCACCTCTAAGAGTGCTCCCACCTCTAGCAACCCCCTTCTCTAGGGATCAAGTCTCCACCAGACCAAGGGCCTCCCCTCACATTGATACCAGACCAGGACATCATCTGGTACATATATACCTGGAGCGATGGACCCATCCATGTATACTCTTTAGTTGGTGGTTGCATCCCTGCAAGTTCGGAGGTTCCAGTTAACTGATACTGTTGTTCTTCCTATGGAGTTACAATCCCCTTCATTTCCTTCAGTCCTTCCTCTAACTCTTCCATTGGGGTCCCTGGGCTCAGTCTATTGGGATTCCTGGGCTCAGTGCAGTGGTTGGCTTTAAGTATGTGCATCTGGATTGGCTAGCTGCTGGTAGGTACTCTCACAGGACAGCCATAGCAGGCTCCTGTCTACAAGCACAACATGGCATCAATAATAATAATAATTTCAGGGTTTGGTGTCTGCAGATGGAATGGATTGCATGGTGGGACAGTCTCTGGATGGCCCCTTCAGTCTCTGCTTCGTTTTTTTTTCTTTTATTGGAAAATTTTTTTTTTACATTTCAGATGTTCTCTCCTTACCCCATTTCCCCCACTCCCTCCCAGGAACTCACTATCCCTTCCCCCCTCCTCCTGCCTCCACGTTGGTGTACTCCCACTCACCCTCTCCTGTACCTCACCTCCCCACCCTCGAGTATCCCCCCCACGACGTCCAGCCTTCATGGGACCAAGGATCTCTTCTCCCCCTTATTTATAGCTCCCTTGCATATATAGCTGGAGCCATGGGTCCCTCCCTAAGCGCTCCCAGGCTGGTGGTTTAGACCCTGGGGGCTCTGGTTGGTTGGGATTGTGGCTTTCCTCATGGTATCGCTAATCCTCTCAACTCCTTCAGCCTTCACTCTATCTTCTCTGTTGGGAACCCCATGATCAGTTTAATGGTTAGCTGTGAGCATCTGCCTCTGAGTATGTCAGACTCTTGCAGACCTCTAAGGAGACAGCTATATCAGACTCCTGTCAGCATGTACATCCTGACATCCACCTCAACGTCTACCTTTGGTGACTGTACATAGGATGGATATCCAGGTGGAATGGTCTGTAGACAGTCCATCCTTCAGTTTCTGTCCTGCACTGTGTCTCCATATTTGCACCCTTGAGTATTTTGTTACTCCTTCTAAGAAGGACGGAAGCCCCCCCTACTTGGTCATCATTCTTTATGAGCTTTATGTGGTCTGTGAGTTCAATCTTGGGTATTTCAGGCTTCTGGGCTTGCAAAGTTTCTGTAAGGCAAAGGACACTGTCAATAGGACAAAAAGGCAACCAACAGATTGGGAAAAGATCTTTACCAATCCCACATCCGATAGAGGACTAATATCCAATATATACAAAGAACTCAAGAAATTAGATTCTAGACGACCAAATAACCCTATTAAAAAATGGAGTAAGGAGCTAAACAAAGAATTCTCAACTGAGGAAATGCGAATGGCTGAGAAGCACCTAAAGAAATGTTCAGCATCCTTAGTCATCAGGGAAATGCAAATGAAAACAACCCTGAGATTCCACATCACACCAGGCAGAATGGCTAAAATAAAAAAGTCAGGTGATAGCAGATGCTGGCGAGGATGTGGAGAAAGAGGAACACTCCTCCATTGTTGGTGGGATTGCAAGATGGTGCAACCAATATGGAAAACAGTCTGGCGGTTCCTCAGAAAATTGGACATATCGCTACCTGAGGACCCAGATATACCGTAACTCCTGGGCATATACCCAGAAGATGCTATAACATATAACAAGGACATATGCTCCACTATGTTCATAGCAGCTTTATTTATAATAGCCAGAAACTGGAAAGAACCCAGATGCCCTTCAACAGAGGAATGGATACAAAAAATGTGGTACATTTACACAATGGAATATTACTCAGCTATTAAAAGCAATGAATTTGATAAATTCTTAGGTAAATGGATGGAACTAGAAAATATCATCCTGAGTGAAGTAACCCAATCACAAAAGAACATACATGGTATTCACTCACTGATTATTGGATTTTAGCCCAGAAGTCTGCTTCATTTTTTATCCCTACATTTCCTTTAGACAGAAACAATTCTGATGGGTGGGTGGTCCTATGTCTCAACTGGGGGTAGGGGTGTCATGTCTACTGAAGATTCAGTTTTTTCAAAAGAGATTATTGAAGAGTTCTTCCTTTGTTTCATATTATAAACTTTTTATTAGAAAACTTGTATTTATTCTTCATAACTATAATTATAGTTGATAATTGCTTTTAACTTAAAATTTTTACAGAATTTTTGTAATATTTGATAATTTTATAAGCAACCATTGAATTGTTCTTGACATTTGCAGGTGGTAATTCATGAAGAGTTTATTCAGTCTTGCTTTGATCGCTTGAAAGCCTCATATGATACGTTGCATGTTTTGGATCTTGATAAGGACAATACTTTTAGCTGTGCACGACAAGAAGCCATCCGAATGGTTCGCATATTAACGGTTTTAAGGGAATACATAAGTGAATGTGACAGTGATTATCATGGAGAAAGGATGATTCTACCTATGTCAAGGTTTGTGAAAACTGACTTGCAGTTATTTTTTAGACTTATTTAGCAAAATGTGAGTACTATTACATTTTAATATATTTTTAAAAGTGTGAGCTTTGTAATGCAATTATTTTTATTTATAGACTGGTAAAGCACTCATCTGTTACTTAGAATTTTTCTTTGACTTTGTTAGTATTTTCCAAATTTTTGTCACCTGTTGAGTGTGGCATTAATCTATTTTGTACTTCATTCCTCATCCTTCACCCAGATATATTTGAGACATGACTTTTTTACTGGTCTTAAATTCTGCAGTATAGTTAAGGCAGGCTGTGAATTGAAGAAGATCTTTTGTTTCAATTTCCAAGTGCAGTGAGTGCAATTGTGTGACCTTCATTTGGAATGTAGTTTTTGTGTCAACATCTGTTTTCCTTTTTTATTCTGTTAGTAAAAATAGATTCATTTCTTACATAATATGTTCTGATTATGGTTTCTTCTGCCTCTGCATTCCCAATTCCCTACCTCCCTTCCATCAGAATCTACTCTTTTTCTCTCATTTGAAAGCAAACAGGCTTGTAAGGGATAATAATAATAATACAATATAATATGATAAAACAAAAACTTAACACATGAAAATTGTACAAAACAGAAAGACGATAAAGAGCCCAAGACACAAGAAATAGTGATAGAATCATGTGTGCCCTTAGGAATGTCACCAAAACATAATATATATGAAGACAGCCTGGTAGAGACCCATGCATCCCTGTGCATACTGCTTCAGTCTCTGAGTTCATAAGAGCTTTGTTTGTGTTGATTTAGAGGCTTTTGTTAGCCTGGTGTACTCATTTCCATCTCTTTTTCCTTTTGGTTCCCTGAGCACTGATAGGAGGGATTTGATGGAGACATTACATTAAGTGCTGAATATTCCAAAGTCTTCATTCTGTTTAATGTCTGGTTATTAGTCCATCTGATGTGGGAGAAATCTTTTCTAATGATGATTGAGCAAGAAAGACACTGGTCTATGAGTATAGCAGAGTAATTGATTTTACCCTAAGTCCCTGTGCTCTCTTTCCTCCCTGGTTATTGGTTATCTAAGCATTGTTGAGTATGGCTGCTGTCTCAAGGAGTGAGCCTTAAGTCAAATCATACATTGGTTGTTTACTCCCACAAGCATTGTGTCACCATGGCCCTAACATATCTTGCAGGCATTATACCATTGTTTATCCAAGAGTTTGTGGTTATGTTGATGTTTACATTATTACATTACATTATTACCTCCCTATACAAAAGACTGTAGACATAGTGGTGAAATCTTTATATATCTAGCACAAGCTATATTTCTCCATGTTCAGTAAGTTGTTTAGGTGTTGTCTTCAGCAGTGTGTGCTTACTGTCAGTTTATGAAAAGCAAACTTGGTATTAGGGTAAGTTTTTTGTAGGGTTCCCATGAGACCCTATTGACCAAAACTCAATTAGATGAAACTCAGTCTCATTACTGGAAACTTCACCTGACAACAAGAGATGGCATGTTAGGTCTCTCTGCCTCCACCATTATTTGGTAATTTGATTTATATCACTCCTATATGTATATATTTTCAGAAGCTTCTACTGTATAAGGTTTCCACACTACTGCTGAAATATTTCTTAATTTTAGCTGTCTCTCCCTGTATTCCTTCCCTTGTTTAATTTTTCCATCCCCACTTAATCCTCCTAATCTAGCCCTGAACCATGCATAATCATCTATTCTATTTCCCCTCTCCTGAAGAGACCAACTCCCTTACTCTGTATCAGACCCCACTGCGGTTCTATGAATTGTAGCTTGGATATCATTGACTTAAAAAGTAATACCCACATAGAAACAAATAAAAACTATTATTTGTCATTCTGAGTCTAGAATTTTTCCCAGTTTCATTTATTTACCTGCATATTTCATGATGTCATTTTTAATAACTGAGTAATATTCCAGTGTAAATAAATATACTATGTTTCATATCTTCAATTGAGGGCCATTTAGGTGGTTTTTAATTTCTGACTAGTATGAATTGATCAGCAGTAAGCATGGTCGAACAAGTGTTTCTGTGTTAAGATGAAGAGTCTTTTGGGTATGTGCCTAAGAGAAGCATAGTTAGATAGATTTATCCTCCCCCTTTACTGAGAAACCAGCACACTGATTTCCATAGTGGCTGTTTGCCATTATATGTGTCCCTTACTCCAAATCCTTGACAGCATAAACTGTCACTTGTATTATTGATCTTAGCCATTCTGATAGGTATAAGGTTAAGAATGTTAATCATTTCTTTGTTTTTCTGCCATTTGAATTTCCTTTATTGGGTGTTTTCCTGATACCCAGGTTGTTTTTAGTTTATTATATATGTTTTGATATTTTCCCTCTATGAGATGTATAATTGGTAAAAATCTTTTTCTATTCTGTAGGCTGCAGCTGCATGCAAATGATGTTGTCCTTTGCCATGCAGAAACCTCTCAGTTTCATAAAGTCCAGTTTATTAGTTATTGATCTTAGTGCCTTGTAATGGTGGTCTCTTCAGAAAGTCTTCTGTGCCAACAAGTTCAAGGCTATTTCTCATTTTCTCTTTTATCAGTGTGTATGACTTTATGTTGCGGTCTTTGACCCATTTAGAAATGAGTTTATACAGAGTGATTTTAGCAGCACCATTATTTGAAGGTTGTTGAAGACCAGTGTGTTCAGCAACCCAAGGAGGGGATGTGGGGTTAATAACAGTGTAAAATAAGCACATGCACACATGCACACACGCACACACACACACACACACACACACACACACACACACACGTTTGGTGGATGAAACAAGTTTTAAGAAGCTTCAACCACTTTCTTTTAAAACACCATAAAATTACAATGTGATTACTTCTAATCTTCTTTTAGTGAATGATTATCAGTAAAATAGTATATTCCTCAATAACCTTTACAAAAAAAACATTTTACATATAGCACGTGAAAAAAAAAAAAAAGAACCTACATCATTTGCAACTAAGCAACTTATTGTAGATTAACAAAGTGTAAGATAGCCAGATAATTTTCTTAGCCATTTTGTCTTTACTGGCAGGGTAAAATTTGCAGTTACAAAGAAAGGATCAATTATTTACTATTCATCTTTAAAAGTAATCTTACAGAAATCTTAATCACAAATCTAAGGGTTGTATATAAAAAAAACAGTCATTTCTACATTAAATCCTCAAGGTGCTTATCTATTTAACAGTGTTTTCTTAAATTATATCAGGAATCTAATGGCAAAAATGGGTACAAGAAATTAATTATCACCTTGTTCACCAGACCAGCTTTATTTAGCAAGAAAGACATGTCAGTTGGCATTAGTTCACTGCCAGTGTTCTGTTCCCTGACCTTAAAAATATCCCTTGCTCAGTAATTAAAAATGTGCCTTTCTAATAGCAAAAACATCTTAATCTAACTTCACTAACATTCTATATCTCCAAATTCTTTCTTTGTATGGTTTCAGTATCAATGTAACTGTTGCTTCAAAGAAAGAATTGGGTAGTGTTCCTTCTGTCTCTATTTTATGCAATAGTTTGAAAATTATTGGTATTGGGTCTCCTTTGAAGGTCTCATAGAATTCTGCACTAAAACCATCTGGTCCTGGGATTGATTGATTGATTGATTGATTGATTGATTGATTGATTTTTGGATTGGGAGACTTTTAAGGGTTTTAGATGGTTTATCTGATCCTGATTTAACTTTGGTACCTGGTGTCTGTTTAGAAAATCATGTATTTCTTGTAGATTTTCCAGTTTTGTTGAATACAGATTTTTGTAGTAGAATTTGATGGTTTTTTTTTTTTTAATTTCTTCAGTTTCTGTTGTGTTTCTCTTCATTTCTGATCATGTTCATTTTCATACTGTCTCTGTGATCTTAGTTTGGCTAAGGGTTTATCTTTCTTGTTGATTTTTCTCAAAAAAAAAACAGATCTAGTTTTATCGATTCTTTATATAGTTCTGTTTGTTTCTAATGGGTTGATTTCAGCTCTGGGTTTGACTATTTCCTCCTGTCTGTTCTTCTTGGGTGTGTTTGCTTCCTTTTCTTCTAGAGCTTTCAGATGTGCTGAAAGTGCTAGTGTATGATCTCTCCAATTTCTTTATAAAGGCACTCAGGTATGAGTTTTCCTCTTAACACTATTTTCATTGTTACCAATAAATTTATATATGCTGTGTGTTCCTTTTTGTTAAATTCTAAAAAGTCTTTCATTTCTTTCTTTATTTCTTCCCTGACGAAGTTGTCATTGAGTACAGTATTGTTCAGCTTCCATGTTTATGTGGGCTTTCTGTCATTTTTGTTGTTATTGAAGACAAGATGTAATCGGTGGTGATATGATAGTATGCGTGGGATTAATTCAATTTTCTTGTATTTGTTGAGGGTTCTTTTATGTCTGCTCAGTTTTGGAAAATGTAGCATAAGGTGCTGAGAAGAAGGTATATTCTTTTGTTCTAGGATGAAATGTTTTGTAGGTATCTGTTAAATCCATTGGTACCTAACTTCTGTTAATTTCAATGTGTCTCTGCTTAGTTTTTGTTTCCATGATCTGTCCATTGGTGAAAGTGGAGTGTTGAAACCTTACACTATTATTATGTGGTTCAGTGTGTTCTTTGAGCTTCACTAACATTCCTTTAACAAATGAGGGTGCCCTTGCATTTGGTGCATAGATATTCAGAATTGAGAGCTCATCTTTGTGAATTTTTTTCTTTGATGTATATGAAGTGTCCTTCCTCATCTTTTTTGATAACTTTTGGTTGAAAGTCTGTTTTATCGGATACTAGAATTGCTACTTGTTTCTTGAGACCATTTGCTTGAAAAGTTTTTTCCCAGCCATTTAGTCCAAGGTACTATATTTGTCACTGAGGTGTGTTTCTTGCATGCAGTAAAATGCTGGATCCTGTTTACATATCCAGTCTGTTAGCCTATATTTTTTTTTAGGAATTAAATCCGTTGATGTTGAAAGATATTAAGAACCAATGATGTTGCTCCCTGTTATTTTTGTTGTTAGATGTGGAACTATGTTTGTGTGACTCTCTTGTTCTGTTCTTTTTGTAAGAAGATTAATTTGTTTTTCATGGATGTAGTTTCCCCCATGGTTTGGAGTTTTCCTTCTATTATCCTCTGTAGGGCTTGTTTAGTGGAAAGATATTGTTTAAATTTGGTTTTGTCATGGAATATCTTGTCTTCTCCATATGGTGAATGAGAGTTTTGCTGGGTATAATAGCCTGGGCTGGCACTTGTGTTCTCTTAGGGTCTGTATGACATCTACCCAAGATCTGGCTTTTAGACTCTGTTGAGAAGTTTGGTGTAATTCTGATAGGTCTACCTTTATATGCTACTTGGCCATTTTCTCTTCTTTTAGTTTTCTTTATTTCTTCTGTGCATTTGTTGTTTTGAGTTTTATGTGATGGGAGAAGTTTCTTTACTGGTCCAAACTATTTGGCTTTCTGTAGGTTTCTTGAATGTCTATAGGCATCTCTTTCTTTAGGTTAGGGAAGTTTTCTTTGGGTTAGGGAAGTTTTCTTTTTGTTGAAAATATTTACTTGCCCTTTGAATTAGGAATCTTCACTCTCTTCTGTACCTGTCATTCTTAAGTTTGGTCTCTTCATTGTGTCCTGTATTTCTTAGATGTTTTGGGTTATGAGGATTTTGTACTTTATATTTCTTTGACTTTTGTGTCAGTGTCTTCTGTGGTATCTTCTATGGTCTTCTGTGCCTGAGATTCTCTTTTCTATCTCTTGTATTCTTCTGGTGATGCTTATATCCTTGACTCATGATTTCTTTCCTAGGTTTTCCATCTCCAGGGTAGTCTCCCTTTGTGTTTTCTTTATTGTTTCTACTTCTAGTTTAAGATCCTGGACAGTTTTGTTCAATTACTTCACCTGTTTGCTTGTTTTCCTGTATTTCTTTAAGGGATGTATGTGTTTCTTCTTTAAGGGCTTACCTGATTACCTGTGTTCTCCTGTATTTATTTAAGGGAGTTATTTATATCCTCCTTAAGGTCCTCTATAATCTTCATGAGATGGGATTTTAGATCAGAATCTTGCTTTTCAAGTGTGTTAAGCCCACAGAGTCGGGGCTTGATGTGGTTGGAAAAACTGGGTTTTGATGTTGCTAGTGGCATTGGTTTCTGTTGCTTATGTTTTTGGGCTTGCCTCTCACCATCTGGTTATCTCTGGTATTAACTGGCCTTGCTGTCTCTGACTACAGTCTGTCCCTTCAGTGAGCCTGGTTATGTTGAGCCCCTTAGGTTAGGTTGTCTCTGAGTTTGGGAGGGAGTCTGGATCACCTGATCTGTGAGCCTGGCTGTGGCAGGACTCCCAGAGTCAGGGTGACTCTTTATGTGGTTGGGATAGGAGGTGCTAGAGAAAAGATTTGCTCCCAGATGCTCTTTGTGTACTGAAAGGAAAATATGTCTCCAGCAGGATGAGAGGTCCTGTGTCCCCTGGGCACCCTTGGTGGGAACTGTCCCAGTTAGGCCAGGTATTTGGGCAGGTGTTGCAGGGAACTCACCTGTGAGTCTGATGATGTTAGAACTCCTGGGGGGGTCAAGCTGTCTCTGAGTGTGGGCATGGTGCAGGGGCTAGAGCACATGTTCTTCTTCCAGGTACAGTTTGTGACCAAAAGGACTGAAAGTCTAATCTTAAAAGTGTTTATTTAGCTTTAAGTGATTGTCATATTTTGATAACTATAAACTATATATTACTTCTGCATTAAATACTTTCAATTGTCATATATTCATAAATTAAACAATTAGTAGTAATCTAGTTGTCATTTCTAATTTTGACAAATCTTTAGCACTCAAATAAAATATTCCATTGTGAATAGTATTAATTTTTGTTTTAGATCTTATTAGGGATTAGACTGTCCCCAAATTAATCCATCTTTGGATCAAAGTCTTGTAATTGAAGAACTGTTGAATTAAAATATGCAATTTAGAAGTTTAAATCCCAAATTGAAAGTCATGTTTATTAAAAATTAAAAGCATTCTGAATTTCCATACATGTTGTTAAAAGAAGAAAATCCTCTATACCAGTGGCTCTCAAACATCTTAATGCTGCAACCCTTTAATACAGATCTTTATGTTGTGATAACTCCCAGCCATAAGATTATTTCATCACTATTTCATGAGTGATATTTTGCAATTGGAATGAATTAGAATGTAAATATTTGATAGGATAACTGATATATGACCCCCAAAGAAGTTATGAACCAGAGGTTGAGAACATGCTCTATATTATTAATCACAGCTCAATCATAGGTCTGCTGCAAAGTTTGAATACTGTTACCTCCTTGTTAGAATAACATACATAAATTGTGATTAGCATAAAGTATGTGAAATTTGAGTAATGAAGAATTATTTCAGGAGTTAAGAGCCCTGACTACTCTTCCAGGGATCATCAGTTCATTTTCCATCCTCTACAAGGTAGCCCACACTCTTAACAACATTTCCAGGGCTTCAAATAACCTTGTCTGGCTTCTGAAGGCACCAGGCATATACATGGTACACAGACATATATGTAAACAGAATACCCACACACATAAAATAACACGTTTTAAATGTGAAATGTAATGAATTTTGTGATTAGAATTAAGTTACATCTCTAAGATATGTCATTCTTATGTAAAAATAATTTTAAATTAAGCGAGGTTCAGCTGGAAAGATGGCTCAGCATTTATAAGAGCACTGGCTGCTCTTCCAGAAGTCCTAAGTTCAGTTCCTAACAACCACATGGTTGCTCACAACAATCTCTAATGAGATCTGATGCCCTCCTCTGGTGGGTCTGAAGACAGCTAAATTGTACTTGTTTATATATAAATACTTCCTTAAAAATTTAGGTGTTGTATGTACATTTATATATGTGGGTATGTATGTATTTATGTGTATAAAACACTACACTTTCTAACACTTATGCACTCACATATTTTTGCAAAAGTATTAAGTTGCGGTTTATCTTCTTTTAAAAATAGTCTTACTATAGGTTTTAAAGTGATTACTCAGTAGTTAAAATCACTTGTTGTGCCTGTAATTCCCTTCATTATCTACCAGATCAAAATGACTTGGAATGGTGCAAAAGGAAATATTTTCATTGTTCCTAATCTTTCCCAAAATCATAGTTAAATGATTATAACCTGATTGATGTAGGCCATAGAGACTGATTCATATTCTCTCTCCCTCCCTCTCTCTTCCCTTCACCCAACCCTCTCCTGCCTCCTCCTGCTTCTCTCTCTCTTTCTTTTTTTCTCTCTCTTTCTTTCTCTCTCTCTCTCTTCTTTCTTTCTCTCTCTCTTTCTTTCTCTCTCTCTCTCTTTCTCTTTCTCTGTGTGTGTGTGTGTGTGTGTGTGTGTGTGTGTGTGTGTAGGCATGCATGCTTACTAGCTTAAGAAGATTCTCTTCTCTGTATTTTTTTACTGTATCATGAGCAGTTAATGCATTTCAGCTACGACTTTTGCACCAGTCATGTTTTTGTGTAGATTTTCATCTCTTTGGTGTTAATTCCGTGCACTTCCATAATTTATTTTTAGAAATTAAGCCATTCTTACATCCCCACAGTGAAACCTATACTGTTTTATACATTTCAGAGACTGTGCATTCCACTTGCAAGTATTTTATGGCAGAATTCTGCTTTTGTGTTCATGATAAATATAATTTAATTTTTGTTTGTCCTTATCTGTTATAAGATATTTATGTCATGATTATGCTACTTTTGTGCCATGTAAAGCATTTGTTTCCTGATTTTCTGTCAGAAATTCTATATTAATTTTTTAAAGTGAGGCTCACCGGTGAGTCATCTAGGCTTATAAATGTCCTTTATGGAATTTTTTTATAATATGTACTCATTCTTTTAATAAAAAATATAATTAATTGTAATTTTCCAAGAAAATCACTTGCTTTTCAATTCTCAGTTCAATAACCATCTGTAACTCTAGTCCAAGAGAATCTGACAGCCTTTTTTCATGCTGGCAAACCACCTACGTACGTTAAAAATAAAATCTCCTGCCCCCAAATCACAAATAGTCTTAGTAAATTAAGCTTGTTGAAGTTTTGTGTTTATGCTGCCTTTCCATAAGCAGGAAACATTTGTTCTTAGCTAATGGAAATGAAGTAGGATATATTACTTTGTAATTTTAGAGTCATAATATTTTAAGTTAGCCACTGTATTTTAAATAACAAACAAATTCGAATCATCATGTTCTTTATATGTTGTTGAATATTGGTGGGCTTCTTTTTTTTTTTTTTTTTTTTTGAGTTTTATAATTCAGTGTTTTTCCTCCCCCAGAGCATTTCGTGGGAAACACTTGTCTCTTACAGTTCGATTTCCAAACCAGAGCACAGAAGTTGATGATTTGGACATATTGTCTCATACGAATGCTACCATTGGTTCTGTGCGACGCTGCATTCTCAGTCATATTAGTGCCAATGTAGCCCATACCAAAATTGAACTGTTTATAGGTGGAGAGTTGATAGATTCTGAAGATGACAGAAAGCTAGTTGAACAGTTAAATTTGAAAGATAAATCAGTAAGTAAATATAATTTTCAAATACTCTCCCAAATTTGTATTTATACCTTTACTAATAGTCAGGTTTCTTGAACATTATTTATTATGTGCATGTTTTATGTTGATAACTGGATTATAACAAATGAGGTAGGATGTGTGGCAATGCATATTTTAATTCCAGCATGTAGTAGGTACCTACTTTATATACCAATTTACAGGCCTGTCAGACCTACAGATTAAGACTGTTTCTTAAAAAAAAAAATTATTAAATAGAAAAAGGTAGATACCACAGGATTTTAGGTAAAGAAAATCCATTTCCTCCCTGTTATAGATATATGAAAATAATTTCATACCTACTGAACATTTAGAGATGATTTTTACAGTCATCTGTATTTTTTACAGTCATCTGATTTTTACAGTCAAATGTATTTACTGAAATAATACATTTATAAATAAACATTTATATACCATTTGTATTGTATTATATTATATCTAAATAATGTAAAAATACAGTAATCATATTTATATAGATTCTTTGCAAATGGTATGCTAATGATGGATGATTTTAGGATCTATGGAATTTAATATCCAACAGAGTATTCTGTAGACACTGTAAAAGTGGATTGTTATAAATTGTTATACTAATTTTTAAATGTGCTTCTAAAAACAAACTTGAGAATAGCCGTTTGGTATCCTTTGGTTCTCTTTTCTAAACACCTTTCATGTTCACTTTATCATCATTTTCAGCTAATTACAGCTAAATTTATAGAAATAAATTCCAACATGCCTTCAAGTCCTGATAGCTCATCTGATTCTTCAGCTGGATCTCCTGGAAACCAATGTCATAATGTTTCCAATCCAGAAATCGAAAATTGTTTACCTGGAGTGGTGAGTAATTACTATCTACAAGGGATTACCTTCTCATTTAGTAATATGAGGAGATTATGTAGAATGTTTGTTTCCAAGTTTAAAGTTCTACTTATAGATAAAAACACCAAATAATTGAAGTTAGTAAATTTTAAGTGGAGTCTGGAAATGGTACAATTTATAACTCACATAGAATGAATGGTTATAACCTGCATTCACATGAATCCATACGTACACACATTATATCAAAAGAAATGACTCCTATCTTTAAATCAATTAGCCCTTTCATCCTTTTAAAAGATAAATATTTCTAACAACTTGAGTGTCAAGTTTAGATTCCTATTACAACTACAAATTTGACTCTTAAGTGAGTGTCTTAGGACACTTGTTTTCATTTATGGTTATTACACCCATAACCAAAGCACCTTACAAAAGAATGGGGAAAAAATTCATTTGTGACTTACAGCTCAGAGGTTTAAAGTCTGTGACAATTGTAATGGTAAGCATGATGCTGCTGCACATCTTGAGACCCAGCCACAAATCACAAAAGAGCTATCTGAGAATGAGTGGTGGTTTGAAACCTCAACACTGATCCTCAGTGACACATTTCTTACTAAATATCATACCTCTTAATTTTCCCAAACAGTTCCACCAACTGAAAATCAAGTATTCAAATCAGTGAGCCTATAGGAGATAATCTCATTCAAACTATCACAGTGATTTGTCCTTCGAATTTGAGTGCCATATGAAATTGTAACTTACAAAATAATGGATTGATACAGAAAAATTATTCTAATTGAAAAAACAGTAAATGGTATTTAAATTTTATATTGTAAAGAATCAGTGGATTCTGGCTAAGCATTGCAGCACACATTTTTTGGTTTTTAGTTTGTTTATTATGTTTTTTGTTGGATATTTTATTTACATTTCAAATGTTATCCCCTTTCCCATTTCCTGCCCCAGAAACCCACTATCATATCACCCTTCCTCCTGCTTCTATGAGGGTGCTCTCCCACCCACCCACTCCTGCTTCCCCACCCTGCCATTCCCCTATGCTGGGGCATCAAGCCTCCACAGGACCAAGGTTCTAACCTAACCCTAACTCTAACCCTCCCATTGATGCCAGATAAGGCAATCCTCTGCAACATATGTAGTTTAGTGGAGCTAAAGACCCACCCATGTGTACTCCTTGGTTGGTGGTTTAGTCCTTGGGAACTCTTCTTGGTGGTCTGGTTGGTTGACATTGTTGTCGTTCCCAATGATTGGCTGAACATCCACATCTGTATTAGTCAGGTTCTGGCAGAGCTTCTCAGGTAACATCGGGCTCCTATCAGCAAGCACTTATTTGCATCGGCAACAGTGTCAGGGTTTGGTGACTGAATATGGGATGGATCCCTAGGTAGATCAATTTCTGGATGGCCTTTCCTTCAGTCTTTGCTTCTCTCTTTGTCCTCTAGACAGGAGCAATTATGGATTAATATTTTTGAGATGGGTGCAACACATATTATTAATCCCGTCACTGTGGAGGAAAAAATAGAGTCTTTTGAATTTGAGGCCAGACTAGTCAAGATAGCAAGCATTAGGCCAACAACAGCTACCTAATTTTTTTTTAAAAGAAACAGATTTTTAAAAACTGAAAAAATTAAGGAGATAATCAAATTGAAAAAGTATTTCTCCAAAGGAGCCTCACTGGAGGAGCAAACTACTCTTAGGGCCAGCATTAGATGGCCAGTATAAAACAAACCCAGTATCATCTTTGAAGGATCCTTATTTTATAATGTCTGCTGAGGGCTTTCTCTTTCTCTATTCTGTGTTTATTGTTTGTTTTTTAGTTTTTAAATTTTTTTCTTCCTTTTTTTTTTAACCCTACAGGTCCTTTGTTTTATTGCTTTCTGGTTTTGTGTTTTTATTGGATTTCTGAGCATGTGAATGTATCCTTTTATTGTGCCTTTCCTTGAACTCTTTTTCTTCTGTTTGTTTTGTTTTGTTCAATATATTTTTGTTTCATTACATTTTGTTAGTATTTCTTACATCTGAATAAAGGAAGTTGGGGAGGAGCTGGGATAATAGAGGGGAAAATGTAGTCAGGATATATTGTATGAAAAAAAGTTATTTAAAAAATTTAGAGAGGGAGATCATTTCAAAAAAATAACTTAATGGGTGCAAAGATAAGTTTTAAGGTCATTTTTTGGTTAAATTTTTGTTAATAAAAACCTATCCAGTATTTAATTTAATGAGCTATAAATTTTATTTGTTCCTTTTTTTTTTTTAGATAATGTCACTGCAGTCCAGATACATATCTTTCCTTTGGCAAGTTGCAGACTTAGGTAGCATGTTGACTATGCCAACTCTTAGAGATGGAGCAAGAATACTTATGAAACTTATGCCACCAGGTAAATACAGTAAATGGCCTATCTAGTCATGTTTCCTACTCTCAATTAAGAATGCTAATAGGTATCTCAGATACAAAGGAGAATATTAACATACTGTATTCATAAACTAATCATAATTTGTACTGTATGAAATGTTTTCTTCATTCCATGTAAATTTCTCATGAACATTTTCATTGGTTAGAAAAATAATTGGCTATACTCTTCCTTTTTAGAAACTTTGAAAAAAACATCACAATTTAGAAAGTCAGGACTGTTCATAGACCTGAAATGAAGGACATTCTTCTATTAACTTCCATTATTATTTTAATAAAACAGCACTTTCAACTTTTAGCCCTTATTATTACATATACTACTGCTGTCTTAACTTTCTAAGCATTATTGGATGTGGTTAACGCTCCTTGTGTTGGAGTTTTCCTTCTGGTATTCTCTAAAAGGTTAAATTAGTAGAAAGATAATGCTTAAATTGGGTTTTGTCATAGAAAATTTTGGTTTCTCTATCCATGGTGATTGAACTTTTGCTGGGTATAGCAGTCTGGGCTGACATCTTTGGTGTCTTAGAGATTGTAAGACTTCTGCCTAGGTCTTCTGGTGTTTAAAGACTCTGTTGAAAAGTGTGTTACAATTGTAATAGGTCTGACTTTATATGTTATTTGGCCTTTTTTCATTGCAGCTTTTAATATTCTTTCTTTGTTCTATACATTTAGTGTTTTAGTTATTATGTGACAGAAGAGTTTTCTTTTTTGCTCCAATTTATTTGGTGTTCTGTAAACCTCTTGTACATTTATAGGCATCTCTTTAGGTTACGGAAATTTTCTTGTATGATCTTATTGAAGATATTTCTGGCCTTTGAGTCTTCTTCTTTCATTCCTGTGAGTCTTAATGTTCTTAAAGTTTTCTTAGTGTCCCAAATATCCTGGATGTTTTATGTTAGAAACATTTTTAGCTTTACTATTTTCTTTGACAGATGTATGTTTCTTCTATGATATCTTCTATCCCTGAGATTCTCTCTTCCCTCTTTTCTATTTTGTTGGTGTTGCTTGTATCTGTAGTTCCTGTTCTCTTTCCTAGGTTTTTCATCTCCAGACTGCCTCAGTATGTGTTTTCTTTATTGCTTGTAATTCCATTTTAACTTTTTTTAAATTTATTTAGTTATTTAAATCAAATCATGATTTGCTTATTTACACAGGGGTTATAAACACAAAAAGGCAGGATGTGGGTAAGGGAATAGCCCCAGAGCATAGGTGTTCAGGGGAAGTACAGATACCTTTCAGAACAGGGTATCAGCTGGGTGTAGGTTCAGGGGACAGGTCACTATGACTCTGCCTATGATTCTCTTGTCCTTATCTAAGTTGGTACTGTCCACTGAGGCTGCCTATTTATAAGACCTGTGACTACTAGGTCTGGTAAATTTCCACAGAAGCCGCCTGTTTACAATAGCTTATAGCCTGCTGTTTCAGTGTTTTTCCTCATAGACCCAAGACTTTGTGTTAGCATGCATGTATGTCAGGCCTATTGCTGACTTTAGGCCTATGGCTGATTTTAGGCCTTTAGTGTATATGTAGGGCTGCTCTTGACATCTCCCTTCTCTAAGGGCCTTGGCAGTTCTATTCTTGTAAAGGCAGGGATAGAGACCTGACCTCCAATAATTGAAAGGGACCTTGTAATGGCTCAGGTCCTCCTGTCATTGTCCAGTGAGGCATGAGGGCCATACCCATCCCGATGTCTTTTTCCTGGAGAGGGGATACTTTTGACATCAACCCTTATGCAGTCAGGCTTGTCCTTCAGGGAACCCAGATAGATATTTTTAAGTTTTATTTATATTCCCTTGCAGTGCTTAGCCTCACAGCCTAAGCAAGAATTCAGATCGCCAGTCAGAGAGGGTTCTGGGTAGCCTCTCTCTGCTTGGTCTAGGGGCAGAAGTCCCCTCTTTTAGGTTGGGTGGAGATGGGTTTGAGGAACACCCTGGATAAAGTAACAACCTCATCTTGAGTCTCCTGGTCCTCCATAGCTAACTTATGATAATGTATCTAAATAGGTTTTGCTACCAAATTATCTATCCGTTGTATCACAGTTAGTCAGCCTATTTAAGGCCCAGGGACCAAAAGAATCAGCAAAAATAACCCAATTAGTGGTCCCAAGATGGGAGAAAGTGGGGTTGACAACCATGGAGAGGTTGAAAAACAGTCCTTGTACCAGCTCTCATCTTTCTCTTTCTCTCTCTGTCTTTTCTCTGGGCCTTCTCTGACCTTTTTCATGTTCTCTTTAACCATCCCTGTCTTGTCTATGTAAGGGCAACATTCTTCTTTAAGGGCTGTACACAGTCAAGAGCTGTACACAGTCTTTTCTATTGTAGAAGAGTAAATCAAGTCCAATAAAGTTCTTTGCAAATTTTGGAGATCATTTCAGTCATGGAAACGAGTGATTTCTTCAGATTAGTGATGTCAATCTCTAGCTGTTTGGTGTCCTTGTCAATGGCCCATCACAGGTCTGAGTAGTATAAGTCTGGAGGCCAGCATCAGGATTACAGCTTCTACCAGCAGACATCACAAGTGTTTCATTTTTACCTGGAAAGGAAAAAGAAGGGAATTCTCAGGGAGATTTCTCTTCCCTGGAGGTCAGTTGTTATTCATCTTATTTATAGTTGGGCCTGGCCTTGTGGGGGTATCTGTTTATTCCATTAAACTTTTTTGCAGCCATTTAGCTGTGCCTTCTATGATATTAAACAGGCATATCAGTCCTTGGCCCCATATGAGAACTGGGCCATTCCATTTAAGGATAAGAGGGACCTTCCACATAGCTATGGCATAGTCTTTAGTGGTCTCAGCGATGCCAGAGGCAGTCAGCAGCAGAACTGCCATGAGCTTTCAGTTTTAGAGAGTTAAAAGTAAACAAGGCATGATGGAGAGTGTTTCAGGAGACTCCTTCTGGGGGGAAACAGTTCCCCCTCTTTTATTTTTAAAAACACATTTTTCAGAGTTCTTTTGAGATCTGGGCAGAAGCGCAAGCAGCTGCTTTTTCCACACTCAGAGAATCATAAAGACAGTATTTAAAGAAATATAAATCTATATTAATAATATCTTTTATCAAAGGGCTGTTATAGAACAGCCAACAACTAATCAGTCTTTATAATGTATCGATTAATTATAGCTTCTTCTACTTTTTGCAAAATTGCTCCTCTTTTGTTAATTGGTTGTTGAGGGAGATTAGGATTTACATCACTCTCAAGAATATTAATCAGAGACTAAAATTCTTTTGTGGAGAGCTTAAAATAAGATCTTAGCCAATTAGCATCTCCTAGAAACTTTTGAAAATAATTAGAAATAAGTAAGCTATCTTTTTTTTTTTTTTTTTTTTTGGTCAGACTCATTATGTTGTTTTTTTTTTATTGGAAATTTTGTGTATTTACTTTTCAATGTTATCTCCTCTCCCATTCTTCCCCTAACCCCCTTATCCCATACCCCCTCCTCCTAATCTTATGAGGGTGTCCTCCAAACTTCCTCCCAAACCTATCTCCCTGCTCTCAGATTCTCCAACACTAGGGAATACAAACTTTTGGGGACCATGGTCCTCCAGTTCCACTGATGCCTGACAAGGCCACACTCAATTACCTGTTCTCAGGCTGGAGGTTTAGACCCTGTGAGCTCTGGTTGAATCTTTTGATACTCATTCTAAAAAGGACAGAAGCATCCACACTTTGGTCTTCCCCCTTCTTCTTGAGTTTCATGACATCTGTGCATTGCATCTTAGGTATTATGTGCTTTTGGGCTAATATCCGCTTGTCAGTGAGTGCATACCATGTGTGTTCTTTTGTGATTGGGTCATCTCACTCAGGATGATATTTTCTAGTTCCAGCCATTTGCCTAAGAATTTCATGAACTCATTGTTTTTAATAGCTGAGTAGTACTCCATTGTGTAAATGTACCACATTTTCTGTATCCATTCTTCTGTTGAAGGACATCTGGGTTCTTTCCAGCTTCTGGCTATTATAAATAAGGCCGCTATAAACATAGTGGAGCATGTGGCCCGGTTGCATGTTGAAATATCTTCTGGGTATATACCCAGGAGGGGTATAGCTGGGTCCTCAGGTAACACCATGTTCAATTTTCTGAGGTATCGCCAGACTGCTTTCCATAGTGGTTATACCAGCTTACAATCCCACCAACAGTGGAGGAGTGTTCCTCTTTGTCCACATTTTTGCCAACATCTGCTGTCACCTTTGTTTTGGATCTTAGCCATTCTGACTGGTGTGAGGTGGAATCTCAGTGTTGTTTTCATTTGCATTTCCCTGATGACTAGGGATGGGATGCTGAACACTTCTTTAGATGCATCTCAACCATTCGAATTTCCTCAGTTGAGAGTTCTTTGTTCAGCTCTGTACCCCATTTTTAATAGGGTTATTTGATCGTCTGGAATCTAGTTTCTTCAGTTCTTTGTATACCTTGGATATTAGCCCTCTATCAGATGTAGGTTTGGTGAAGATCTTTTCCCAATCTGTTGGTTCCCGCTTTGTCCTATTGACAGTGTCCTTTGCTTTACAGAAGCTTTGCAGTTTTATGAGATCCCATTTGTCAATTCTTGATCTTAGAGCATAGCCATTGGTGTTCTGTTCAGGAACTTTTACCCTGTGCCCATGTGATCAAGGCTTTTCCCTATTTTCTCTTCTATTAGTTTCAATGTAGCTGGTTTTATGTGGAGGTCCTTGATCCACTTGGAATTGAGCTTTGTACAAGGAGATAAGTATGGATCAATTTGCATTCTTCTACATGTTGACCTCCAGTTGGACCAGCACCATTTGTTGAAAATGCTGTCTTATCCACTGGATGGTTTTAGCTCCTTTGTCGAAGATCAAGTGATCATAGGTATGGGGGTTCATTTCTGGGTCTTCTATTCCATTGATCCTCCTGACTGTCTCTGTTCCAATACCATGCCATTTTTATCACTATTGCTTTGTAGTACAGCTTAAAATCAGGGATGGTAATTCCCTCAGAAGTTCTTTTATTGTTGAAAGTAGTTTTCGCTATCCTGGGTTTTTTGTTATTCCAAATGAATTTTAAGATTGCTCTTTCTATCCCTGTAAAGAATTGAGTGGGAATTTTGATGGGGATTGCATTGAATCTGTAGATTGCTTTTGGCAAGATAGCCATTTTTACTATATTAATCCTTCCAATCCATGAGCATGGGAGATCTTTCTATCTCCTGAGATCTCCTTCAATTTCTTTCTTCAGGGGCTTGTAGTTCTTGTCATACAGGTCTTTTACTTGCTGGGTTAGATTCACACCAAGGTATTTTATATTATTTGTGACTATTGTGAATGGTGTCGTTTCCATAATTTCTTTCTCAGCCAGTTTATCCTTTGTGTAGAGTTAGACTACTGATTTGTTTGAGTTAATGTTATACCCAGCCACTTTGCTAAAGTTGTTTATCAGGTTTAACTTTTTTAATTGGTTATTTAATTTATTTACATTTCAAATGTTATCTGTCTTCCTGGTTTCCTCTCTGCAATACCCCTATCCCATCCACTATCTCCCAGCCCATTTTCTATGAGTGTGCTCTCCCATCCACCCACTCCCACCTCATTGCCCTAGCATTCCCCTATGCTACATCATTGAGCCACTACAGGCCCAATGGCTCTCCTACCGGTGATGCCAGATAAGGCTTTCCTTGCTACATATGCAACTGGAGCCATGGGGCTCTCCAGATGTACTCTTTGGTTGGTGATTTCGTCCCTGGTTGATCTGAGGGATCTGGTTGGTTGATATTGTTCTTCCTATAGAATTGCAATCTTCTTTAGCTCTTTCAGTCCTTCTCAGTTCTAACTCTTCCATTGAGGTCCCTGACCAGTGGTTGGCTGTGAGTATGTGCACCTGTCTCAGTAATCTGCTGGTGAAACCTCTCAGAGGACACTGCTAACAAGGTGGTGCAGTCTCTAGATGACCTTTCCTTCAGTCTCTGCTCCACTTTTTGTCCCTGCATTTCCTTTAGACAGGAGCAATTCTGGGTTAATATATTTGAGGTGGGTGGGAGGCCCCATTCTGTATTCATTTCTTTTATCTGTTTAATTGTACTTTCCTGAATTTCTTTAAGGGATTCATCAAGTCCTCTATCAGCTTCATAAGATTAGATTCAGGGTCATTTTCTTGTGATTTGTAAGGATATTCAGGGCTTCTTGTAGTACAATAACTGTGTTCTGATAGTGCCATATTGTCCTGGTTTTTGTTGATCATGTTCTTATCCTGGCCTTTATCCATCCGTTGTTCATGTTGGTTAGCCTAGTAGTACCTGATGAGAGCAAGCCTCTGGGGCTCCAGGTAGTACTTGTTGTACTTGGTGGCAGTAGGCTTTCTTGGTCTCAGGCAAAGCTGGTAAGCCCTGATGATTTCAGGCTGCTGGTTATCCTGGGTGGGGGAGGGGCTCCAGAGATGCAGATAGAGCACCGTGATCTATAGTAGTGGCAGGCCTCCTTGATTTGGGCAAGAGCAGGTCTCCAGAGAAGTAGGGGGAGTTGTAGCTTGGGAAAGGCAATGCAGAGTGGCCAGGGCAGAGATACTGTTACTGAATTTACCCAGCCAGAGAGGTTGGCAGACAGAGAATTGAGGCAGGGGTCCCACCTGGTGGTCTCTGATGGCTGCAGGTGTTTGAGATTGTGCTTAGAGTTGTGGACTACAAGATGGAGCCCAAATAAGGATAGGGCAGAGGTTAGGGATTGAGAAACTCACCTGGTTGTCCCTGGTAGTAGCAGACTTCCAGGGATTTAGAGAGAGCAGTGCAGAACAGGCAGGGCAGAGGTCACTGCTGCTGGGTTTGCCCAGAGAGCCCAGCAGGCAGAGAATTTGGGGGTTTCACCTAGTGGTTGTCGATGGCTCTATTTGGTGTTTTGTGTGCCTTTTTCATCTCCATAATAATTTTGTTATTTAGATTGGGAAATTTTTTTTGACTTTCTTAAAAATATTTGTATCTTTGACCTGGGTTTCTTTTTTTCTCTACCTCTTTATAAAGATCTGTATAGTCTTTTATGATTTGCCAGATTTTCTGAGTGTTTCGTTCTTGGATTCTGCTATATCTGACATAATTTACTTTAACTAAGGTCTTCATTTAACCTTGTTTTCAAGACCCAAATTTTTCTGTGTCATATAATCAGTTATTGAAGCTTATCTCTGAGGTTTTTGTTTGATACAGTATGTTTTTCATTTCAAGTTTCCTTTTAAAATGTTTCACTTTTCTTCATTGATTGTTTTCTTTCTTAAAGTATATTCATATCTTAAATTGTCTGTTTTCATTGTCTTTTAGGTATTTATTCAGATTGTCTTTAAAGGAAATGAATGTATTCATAGTTACTATTTTGAATTTTATTGTTTTGTGCTTCACCTAAATTTGATTTTTTTCTTCAAGGTTTCTGTATTCTGGATACCTTGGCTGTTTATGTTTATGTTCTTTACTGAAATCTAGGCATCTCGAGTTAAGATTGTCTCTTGACCTAGATATCTAGTCATTTTGGGTTTTTTTGTTTTGTTTTGCTTTTGCTTTGCTTTTCTTTGCTTTGCTTTTGCTTTTGCTTTTGCTTTTGCTTTTGCTTTTGCTTTTGCTTTGCTTTGCTTTGCTTTGCTTTGCTTTGCTTTGCTTTGCTTTGCTTTTGCTTTTACTTTGCTTTGCTTTTGCTTTGCTTTGCTTTGCTTTTTGCTTTGCTTTGCTTTGCTTTTGCTTTTGCTTTTGCTTTTGCTTTTGCTTTGCTTTTGCTTTTGCTTTGCTTTGCTTTTGCTTTTGCTTTTGCTTTTGCTTTTGCTTTGCTTCTTTGCTTTGCTTCTTTGCTTTGCTTTGTTTTGTTTTGTTTTGTTTTGTTTTGTTTTGTTGTTTTTTGGTTGGGTATTCAAATTTTCGCTTGCTGATAGTCTGCTCTGGATCCTAAACAAATATGGTGGCATGCTTTCCTTGGTAGAAAGTGGCAGATGGATGTAACAGAGGGTCAAAAATGGGCAAGAAAGATTCATTGTATTGTGACCAGATAGGATACATAAAGTAATTTCAGTATTTTTATATTTGTAGATTATTTTTGTTAATTAATTTTCATGTATCTCTGTTTAGTTCTTGTCCTAATAATATGTTGATTGAAGAAAATGAGGCATTGAATCACTTACTACTAATAAATTGATATTAGTCTATGTCTTCAAATCTACTGATATATTATTATAAAATTGGTTGCATGGGGGTTTGTTACATATATGTTTAGAAAAGTAATTATGTATTGTCTAACATATTCCATTGATTAGAATGGAGTGTTCCCCTTTACCCTTTCCAGTTAGTTGAGGATTTTTTTTTAATTTTATTTTATCAGATATTAGTATAGAATCACTTCCTTGGTTCCTGGTTGGTTTTGGTTGGAGAAATTTCTTCCCATCTGTATTCTTTAATCCTGTGTCTGTTTAAAACTAATGTATATTTCTAGTAGACAGAAAATACATAGATATATTTTGGATTTACATCAATTTAATCAACCAGTGTCTTTTGATTAGATAATTGCGGCCACTGATGTTTAACATTATTAATGTGAGTGCCTTAATTTTGGTCATCTTGCTATTGAGTTTTGGTATTGTTTTGTTACTTGGAATGTATTACCTCTAGCTTTCAAAGTTTCCACTGAGACACTAGCTGTTACTCCAATGGATTTTCATTTAGTATTTGATTTGTCATTATTTTGCAGGCTTTAATACATCTTTTTTCCTCTTTATATTTAATGATTATGGTGTTTAATGATTTAGTGTTTATATGATTATGGTGTAAGTGTCTACTTTACTGATACTATAAATTTGATATTCTGTTTCTTGGATATATATGGCCATGTCTTTCCTTAGTTAATGGAAGTTTTCTTTTTGATCTTGTTGAAGATCTGGTATATAACTTAAGATTATTCTCCTTTGTCTACACCTGTAATCTAATGTTTATGTTTTTATGGTGTTTCATATTTCCTAACAATTTCTTTCTCAAAATTGTAAATTCCTTATTTGGTCTAGAATCCTATATTACAAAAAGGCATACAGTTGGAAATTTGTGGGAAAGTTTGCCATCTTAACCATTCTAAAATGTTCAGGTTTTTAGAGCTAAAATATTTTGTAGTAGTGATTTTGTTGAAGCCTTATCTGGTCCCATTCCAATTCCCAAAAATTTACACAAAAAAAATGTTAAGTATATTAATAAGCTGCAAGCCTTATTTAGTTGCAGGTTCTGAGCTATTCTGATGCTCTACAGCTGCTTTTTTAACATGCCTTTTTACTCACTGTCTCCAGAGGTTATTGTAGCAGATGTTACATATTTTTCTGTGTGAAAGACCGATGCTACATTATTTGTATGTACCATACTTGTTACATCATTCATCTATTAAAAGAAACATGTTATTTCTATATTTATTATTTTTATTACATTTATTTTGTCTTTACCATGTGTGCACTTGGAGGTTCAAGACAGCTTTCAGGAGTCTATTCTCTCCTTCTACCATGTGATTTATGGAAAATGAGCTCAGATCATTAGCCTTAGTGCCAAGCAAATTTGCCCACCAACCCATCTTCAATACCCTTTCATCTTTAACATATAAATAATAATGTTACTATTTGTTTATAATTCAGTAGACTTAGTTAAGAATTTTCTGGAATATACAATAACTCAGCATTTAACTTCTTGAAGAAAATGCTTGGAGAAATGTTTCCAAAATTGTTGTACAATTTTAGATTCCCAATATTAAAATACACAGGTTCTCCTCTATTTACATCTTCACCAATATCTTTTAGAATCTTTTCAGGTTTTTTTCAATTTTGGTTATCCTTATGATAATGTAAGTAGTTTCATTTGCATTTCTTTGATAGCTAATGATGTTTACTTATTTTAGCTCTAGTAATTTTTGTCTCATCTTTGGAGAAATACTCATTTGATGATTTTAATTGAATTATTTTTCTTGTAATTATTGAATTTTAAGAAAATGAAGTTGCTGTTTGTGTTTTTCAAAGAGCAGATGTCTTTGGTATTAGTTTGTATCTGTCAGTAGTGGATGAAAAAGAATAGATTGAAATTTTATGGGTAAAAACTGTTTTTGTCCTAATTTTTTGATATGACATTTGATTTTATAGCTCATCTTAGTACTCATTACTTATAATTTAAGGCCATCATACTGAATAGAATATCAAATATACTAAGACTGGAAAGATGGATCAGTAGTAAAGAGTGCTTGTTGCTCTTGCAGAAGACCTGGGTTCAGAACTGAGCACCTACGGTGGCTCATGGTATATGTAACTGGTTTCTAGCCAAATGATAAATGATGTCCTCTTCCAGACTCCCAGAACACCAAGCATAATGTAGTACATATAAATTCTTGCAAACAAACATACACATAATATAAAACCTAAAAACAATTTTGTATTACTGCCCAACGTAAGTATCAAGAATATATGAATTGTGTTTTTGTGACTTTATTTTACAGATACCACAACTATAGAAAAATTAAGAGCTGTATGTTCAGACCATTTAAATCTTGGAGAAAGACGACTTGGTCAATCTCTTCACTCACTTTTCTTTGGTTCTTCTGCCTCCCAAGTACTATATTTAACAGAGGTTTGTTTTAATTTGCAAAAAACTATTTTATATAATATTATAAAACTAAGAGGATGCTTAAGATTATGAAGCAAAAATTTTAATCAAGAACAAATGAGAGAAAAAAAATAAATGTTCTTAAATGTATGTGTGTGTGTGTGTGTGTATAAAACTTTTAATGTGTGTGTGTGTGTGTGTGTGTGTGTGTGTGTGTGTGTATAAAACTTTTAATGCTCTTTTTTCTCCCTTCCCATCTCTCCTCACCTGTAGGTAGTTTACATCTTGTTAATGCCTGCTGGTGCACCTCTGGCTGATATTTCCTCTGACTTTCAGTATCAATTCTTGAAAAGTGGTGGCTTACCCCTTGTACTGAGTATGCTGACACAAAATAACTTCTTACCAAATACAGATGTTGAAACTCGTAGAGATGCTTACTTCAGTGCCCTTAAAATAGCCAAACTGTTGTTAACTGCCATTGGCTATGGCCATGTCCAAGCTGTAGCAGAAGCTTGTCAACCTGTTGCAGATGGTACAGATCCTAAAACACCGGTAATAAATTTTAAGAAATATTTTATAATTTATTCTTAACATAAGTTTTAGAGATAAATTCAATGACTATGTATCATTAAGATTTTTATCTATTTAGTTCTTTATACTGAAAGTTCACATTTGACTATACTAACATAAGATGTTATTTTTTTTCTATTTCTGTACTTATTGATATTTAATTAATTGAAGTTTCATGTAATCCTAAAACTAAGTCTTACAAAATAATACCATATATGTGTGTGTGTGTGTGTGTGTGTGTGTGTGTGTGTGTATGTGTGTGTGTGTGTGTGTGTGTGTGTGTGTGTTCTAAAATGCTTTCAGTTAAATGTCACAAATGCTTTTCTTATCAACAGTTCTTTACTTCACTATGATCTCTGATATTTACCACTAACAGTTTATAAAATATTTTGCTCTGCTGTAAAAGTTGAACTCAATTCTAACTAAATTTTAGTTAATTTACTTACATTTAAAATTACTAATGTACATATTGTTGTTTGGAAATAGTGTAGCCAACCTTTCTAATCATGCTTTAAAATATCCCTAGATATGTAAAATGATAATCAGAAGCTTGAATAACTATGTGTTTACCATTTAAATTTTAAATTTTACTTTAAAAATTTATTTGAATATTAGAGTGTGCCATTTTATTTAAAATAAGACAAATAAAATGTAATTTCTGTGGTGTACTTCAGAATAATAATTCTAGGACTATAACAACAAAATTAATGAATAATTCAGTAAAACAAGTTTATCTTACTGATAATTACTGACCCTAAGGTAATACATAACATGAAGTAAAAACAATGTAATTTATACACATAAATATAACATAGACATTTGAAAGGCTTTTCCCCATTTTAAATATGTTTTTGGCTGTTTGGTAAGTTTTTGTACATAAGTCAACATGCTTATCTTATTTAGACATTCAAGCAGCCACATTAATTAGAAGTTTCTATTTTCTGATGTAGTAGAAATGAGCGAAGATTTTTCAGTGAACTGTAGTAGCTCTCAAAATATACTTTGAAATCTGTGTCAACATGGATTTTGTATGCAACAGATCCTCACAGATAGGCTGAAGGATCAAAACTGTTGCAATATATGTAGCATATTTTAAGTCTCTCTTGTTAGAAAAACTGGGAGTATTAGACTTGTGTTTTTGTTTTTCAGACTTTATAATTTACTTGTATACAAACTCTAAATTTCTTTAAGACAACTATATTAAAAATTTTACCAAGTGTAATAATATTGACAACATTTGGGAAGTCCAGGCAGGACAATTACAAGCTTAAAACCACCTTCTGCTATAACATGAATTGAAAGGCCAGTCTGGTACAGAGAGTACGATCCTGTCTGGGAAAAAAAAAAAGACAAACAAAAATAGCAATATGACATTTTAGGAATCTTACAATGAAACTAATATATAGAAAGATAATGAATACATTAACTATAAGAAGCTGCTTCTTTGTGGTTACAAGAGTACACATAATTAAAGTAGTCTTGAATACAAGAAACGTTTTAAGGACAAAATCGTAAGAGTTACAAGTATGAACATTTCAAGAAGTGAAAGATATTTTGAGTATGTGTATATGTAAAAGCACACATATGTATGGTCATGTTTACATGTGTGCACATCTGTATATACATGTAATGTGTACATATATATGTGTATGCCCATGTACACAAGTGTCTGTATATTTTTGTACATATACACATACATGGATATACATGTGGAGACCAATTGTTGACATTGAACCCAGTGTATGCCTATTTAACTAGTGTACCAGGCTGGCTTTCTGAAGGCTCCCTGTTTTTTTTTTTCTATGCACTGTAATTATCTGTACACTACTATATCTATACCATTTAGATAAATCCTAGATATTTAAACTAAGAACCTCATGATTTTTTATCAAACAAATAACGCTGAACAATGAATATCCTTGGCCCTGAAGGTCTTTATCTGTTACTTGCAGCCTTCTCAGAATAGATGTAATCATTTGTTGAAAACTTAGGCATTGGAGAGTAATCACCCCAGAAATATATAAAAATGTTAGTTCAGAGTTGTAGTTTTTAAACCTTGCCAGAGAAAGTGAACTGAAATGTAGAAACAGTATATTAATTTCATTGACATTTGAAATCTGTAGAGGGTTATAGTTAAAATAACAGACAACTAAGAAAGGAAATGTAAAATATTAATAGATTTAGATGCTTTTATTAAAGTCACCATAAATTTTAGTGAAAGTAGAACTCTTTGAGAAATGATTTGAGTAGTAGATTCTGGAATTTTATGTACAGGTTTTTAAATCTTTTTTTTTCCTTCAGATTAACCAGGTTACTCATGATAAAGCTGTGGTGCTCCAAAATGCCCTTCAGAGCATTCCGAATCCTTCTTCAGAGGGCATGCTTAGAAATGTATCAATTAGTCTTGCTCAACAAATATCAGGCTTGGTTAGTATCAAAATTTGAAATTGCTGGGATTCTGGAAGGCTTATTCATAAAGACTACTTGTTCATAAAGTAAACTAACAACTTAAGAAAAAGAAAAATATTTTATTCTTCTGATTATTTTTATGGTTATGTTCAACATACTGAGTTACCCATGTTCTTGCAGGCCACAAGATATATCCCTGATATTTGTGTTATTAGAGCTATACAAAAAATTATCTGGGCATCAGGATGTGGATCATTTGAGCTAATATTTAGTTCACATGAAGATATCACAGAAACCTACAAGATGGTAAGAATAATAACAATGTTTTTAAAGAAATGCTTCATAATTTTACCTCAACTTGAATTTCTGTATACTGTATTTAAAGACCAAGTCACTTCTCTTTTTTTTTTAAGTAACTAATATGTATCTACATGAAAATAATTTGATTTTGAAAGTGAAGATAAAGAAAAACAATAAAGTAAATACCAGAGGCATTTATGATGATAATTTTTTCTAATTTTCCTTGTACGGCATTTAGATAGTGTTTTAATTGGTTCTTTTAGTATAGAAATAAGAAGAGTATCATCACTTACATGTTATATTTGTTGCTTATACCTGTAAGCAACAAATTAGCCCCTTAGTAAATAAATTTCTTCTGCAAAGGGATTGATTGTTTTTTTGGTTGGTTGGTTGTTTATGATTTTGTTTTGTTTTCTAGAGACAGGGTTTCTCTGTGTAGTCCTAGTGGCTGTCCTGGACTCACTCTGTAGTTCATGCTCAGACTCTGACGTTTACCTGTCTCCTGAGTGCTGAGTTTAAAGACATGTGCCACTACCTCCCAGCTGCATTGGGATTGTTAGCTCTTATTATAATTACCTGTCAGATATATACTTCAGATAAATTAAAATAAATAATATTTTTGAAGAAATCCAAATTTTTTTGTATTGAATACATTTTGGTAGGAATAGCAAATTAAAAATGCTTAGCTACATATATTAGGATTCAGGAGTGCTTATTGGTCTCAAAAAATTGGATCTCTAATAATTTGTTGATGGCTATAATTTTACAGATCACCAGTACAAGGAGGAATCTAGAAGTTAAAGATGAACAGGTTTGCTGTGAAGCCCTGGAAGTGATGACATTATGTTTTGCTTTAATTCCAACTGCTTTAGATTCACTCAGTAAAGAAAACACATGGCAGTCATTTGTCATTGACTTACTATTGTACTGTCCTAGCAAGTAAGTGGTTTGGGTTTTTTTTAATTAATTATTTGGGAATGTCACAGAATGCACCCTGGTTAATCACTTTTCTCCCATCTGATGTTCACCCCACCTGCCCTTCAGACCTTCCCACTAAAAAAGAAAAGAAAATACAAGTCTAATTTATAGTAAACATATACTCACTGTGGCATGGTTAGATTACCAGTGGCCAGCCCCTTAAAGAATAACTGAGTCCTTTCCCACCTTAACCAACACCAGTAGCCACTTATTGTGGAGTACTACAGCAAGTAAGTGTTTTGATTTTTTTTTATTGGTTATTTTATTTATTTAATTTCAAATATTTTCTCTCTTCACTCTGCTTCTATGAGGGAGCTCACCCACCCACCCACTCCTGCTTTACTGCCCTAGAATTACCCTAAGCTGGGGCATCAAGTCTCTACTGGACCAAGGGCTTCCCCTCCCATTTATGCCAGATAAAGCCATCCTCTGCTACATATGCACCTAGATTAAGATCCTTCCCTGTGTACTCTTTGATTGGTTTTTGAGTATAGGAAGGCTACTGATTTGTTTGAGTTAATTTTATATCCAGCAACTTTGCTGAAGTTTGTTAGATGTAGGAGGAGTTCTCCGATGGAATTTTGGGGGTCACTTACATATACTGTCATTATCAGCAAATAGTGATATCTTGACATCTTCCTTTCCAATTTGTATCCCTTTGACCTCCTTTTGTTGTCTAATAGCTCTGACTAGGACTTCCAGTACTATATGGAATAGGTAGAGAGAGAGTGGGCAGCCTTGTCTTGTCCCTGATTTTAGTGGAATTGCTTCAGGTTTCTCAGTTTAGTTTGATGTTGTCTATTGGCTATTGTGTCTGATTCTCTTCTGGGTTTCTGTGAGATGATTAAGGACAATGGGACTTGGATATAGTGAGATAGACCCACTTCTGCTAACTATGTGGGGGTCCCAGTTGGCAGGAGTCTCACCTGTGTCCCTGATGAGGGCAGACCTCCAGGGAACTTGCAGGCTGGGGAGTTCAGGTGGCCAGGCATGCCAGTCTATCACTTATGTCCATTTAATGTATGATGTTTCTCTTTTTTATCCAGATGTGTCTTTTTAATAGAGTGGGGTATTGAAATTACCCACTATTAATACATTGATACGGATCTGTGTTTTTAAATCCAGTAGTAGTTTTTTAATGAAGTTAGACATCCCTGGGTTTGGTACATATATGTTTAGGTTAGTAATGTGTTCTTGATTAGAATGAATAAAGTGTTCCTCTTTAACTCTTGATTAGTTTTAGTTTGAAGCCTTTTTTTCTCGGATACTAGTGATGAATCTATGCTTTCTGATCCAAAATGATTGCAATACTTTTGTATCTTACCCTTTATTCTAAGTCTGACTTTGTTAAATTGAAATGTATGTCCTTCGAGGAAGTAGGCTTCAGGCAAGAAATCTGACATTAGACTAGAACAAAGAAGTAATTTCAGGTTGGAATCTAAATCTTAGGCTAGAACAGAGAAGTAATTTCAAACAGGACTCTAAATTTTAGGCTAGTACAAAGAATTAGGCTTCAGACATGAAAATGACTTTGGGCTAGAACAGGGAAGTAGCCTACTTCCTTGTCCTTGGCCCATATCAGATTCTTACCAAGCAGCCTCAAAGGCTCTCTGACCACCCCCCCCTTTTTTTTTTATTTCATAAACAAGACTGAGCCTGTCTTAGGTCATTCTGACAAGAATGCCTTCCTTATATCATGGAATATGCATTATCAAAAGCAATGTACTTCTGTCTTAGGTTGGTAAGGCTCTGTACAGAGTCTTACCCAACCTTGGCTTGCCAGCCTGTTAAATTAATAACTCTGTCTGGGGGTCCATTATCAGTTTCAAGCCATGTACTTTGGCTGCCAACATGTTGATGTTGTTAAAGAGAAGCTTTAACATTATGGACAGGAATAAAAGTATTCCCAGGACAAAAAGGGCTAGCATGATCAAGCTATCTATGCCATTCTTGAAGCCTGACCAAAATAGAAATACTGACCTCAGGCCATGGGTAATTTTATCTGCAGTATCTACTGCATTAATGCTCAGCAGAGCAGCATTCTTTAAACTCATAAACTCCCTACGTATCATTAAAACATCCAGAGAAGTGTTAGAATTATGCCAAATACACTGCAAGTATCTTTAAACCTTTTCCAAATTATAATGACTACCATTGTAAATTTTAGAACTAACACAAATTCAGTGATATTTGGCATGACACTAAAGATAGCTTCTTATTCTTAAACTCTGAACCTCCTTCCAATAATTTGAATAGGATAAAGAGCATCAATCCATTGTTCCAAATGCCGATCTAAATCCTCTTGTATACTCAACACATCAGTAACATTTTTTGCTTAAATGATTAACAAAAGTAGCTGTCTTTACTCCTTATGTCACAGCAATTGCAGAAGCAGTGGTGATAGCAATTAATGTAATTAAAGCTGTTTTACCAGCAACAATCAAGCCCACTACCCTCTTGCTTCTGCTTAAAGCCTGACTCATTTCTTCCAGTATTTGCAAGCTTTTTTCAGAAAAAAAATATGGAACTCTTCACAAATTTGCATGTCAACCTTGTGCAGGAGCTATGTTAATCTTCTCTATATTGTTCCAATTTTAGTATATGTGCTGCCAAATCAAGCACAGCGATGGTATCTTTACAATTACAGATATTCTGGTATTGCATTAGCTGTGCTAAGTTTTCATGAATTGTTTGCTGCAAAGCTCACTTTATCAGAACAATTCTGGGAAAGTTAGAGGGAAAAAATGTATTAGTGCTCCATATCTTTCATAGTATCTAGAGTGGCATTTTTGTCTTGCTAATGAAACAGAAGTCATTCATATTTTTATTCTTCTGTGATTCTCTTTAGCATAATCCAACATGATTCTAGACTATTGATGTATTTTAAAAGATTTAGTAAGTCATACATTAAAACTATCACAATATTGTTAATTAATAATGTTTCAGTATCTCATGTAAAAATTGGATGCTCAACTCTTTGAAAAATGTTGTAAACTTATCTTTGCTACCAGTTGAGTGCCACTTTGTTTTTGTTACCTTATATTGTTGCAGAACTATACGGCAGTTGGCACAAGAACAGTTCTTTTTAATGTGTACCAGATGCTGCATGGGACATAGACCTCTACTGTTCTTCATTACTCTACTCTTTACCATTTTGGGGGTAAGACATTTTTAATGCACCTGTCAATATGATCTACTCCTAAAAATGAAAGATAATCAAATAACAAATACAACTTTAATTTTATTTAAGTCATCTTCAGTAGGAATAGATATGATATTATGAACATTAAGAGATGCTTTTGACAATTAAGTCAGTACTGATCCCAATGTTTTTTTGATATTTCAGAGTGCAGCAACAGAGAAGGGTAAACATTCAGATGTCTACTTCACACTTTTAAGGCGTCTTCTTACTTATTCTTACAACAGCAACATTCATGTACCCAATGTTGATGTTCTTCTCAATGACGAAATTGAGTGGCTTAAAAGGGTTAGGGTAAGAATCATAATATTCAGATTATTTTATTGTTAAAATAAATTTAAAGATAATGTATTCACTTATTTAAATTGTACCAGAATGTTCTCTGTGAAAATCTGCAAGAACAGTTGACTTTTGGTCACAGCTTTCAACCTAATTCTTCCAGATTCATTTATTTTGAACTATTGTATTAATATGAGTATATTGTACAAACAACTGGCGTAATGATGGCCAAGAAGCAAAGAAAATGTGTCTGTTGGTGGGCTTCTTGTTTCTACTTCACTCAGGCCTCTAACCTTTAAAATGTTTTAATTCATATTCAAGACATATTTTCCTCTCTAGAAAAATCCCACAAACACATTCAAAGGTGCTTTTGTAATCCCTTGAACTCTCTTAGTCCAAACAAGTTGATAGGAAGATTAACAATTGCAAACGTTTTATAACTTTTAAGTATTTCTTTTGTTTTTGAATACTACAAATAAACAAACTACAGATGGTTATATTCCCTTTATTTTTCAATACTCAGAAGTTGGAAGGAATGTGATCAGGAATTCAACCAAACTGGGTAATCAGCAGGTAGGAACTAAGCACAGGCAACAAGACACTAAAAATAAAACAAAATTTTTTAAAGGCAAAATGTTTTTCAATTGGTGATGACTTATAGAAAACACATAGCTTGTTTGAATTAAATGTACTTGATATTCTGATATTTGTTTATATTTATTTTGGTCTTATCAACCTTCTTTGTGAGTTATACTGTTATATTTTAGAGATGTTTTTGTGTACATATGTTGGTTCTCTGTTTAGGGGTTTTTGTTTTTTGGGTTTTTTTTTGTTTTTGTTTTTGAGGTGTTTTCCTTTTTTTTTTTTTTTTTCAAGGCAAAGTCTTACTATATTACCCAAATAGGACTTCAACCTAATGTCCTAGGACCTTAGCCTACTGAGAAGTTGTGAGATTATAGATTACAGTTAAAAAATTTTATTTTCTGGTTTATTTTTAATCAGTGTTACATTTACCAATCCGAAATCTTTTATAATATAAAGATCAAAACTTTTGGCATTGAGATACCCATTATTCTAATAGTTTGTTAAACCTACAATTGCTGAAAGATTTCTGAACCAGCATTTTTTCATTTAGTACCAAAGCATCTCTTTTTTAAATAGAGAAATCCTGTTACACTCTTGCATACTTCATAATATCAGTGGGCAACTGTGGCCACAAACCCTAGTAGGTGTTGTCGAAATTTCTTTTCTCCTAGGATTGTAAAACTTCAAAATAACTATCTATCTTCAGAGAATAACTTAGAGAAATTATGCATACATTCTCAGAACTTTTATTGTGGCTTTTTACCCCTTCCTCTGTCCTTGATAAATTAGACCTGTATTATTTTTCCTTTGCAGGATTACATTAAAAATACAGGAGAAACAAGTGTAGAAGATGCAATCTTAGAAGGTCATCTGGGAGTAACAAAAGAGTTACTTTCCTTTCAAACTCTTGAGAAAAAGTATCATATTGGTTGTAAACCAGGAGGTGCTAATCTTGTTAAAGTAAGTTATCAGTTCATAAGTGTATGTACAAGTTCAGGAATGTGCATACTGTGTACATGTGTAGTTTTCCTCCTTATTTAAAACTTAGGCTCCTTGTTTGTTCACTATCAAATGTACTCCATTAACTGCCATTCAAGCTTCCAAGGATTGTCCTTTTCTGTGCCTCTAATCTTTAGAAATACCGGGATTCCAGGCACTTAATACATTTCGTGGGCTTTAGGGTTTCAAACTCAGAATCTTATACCAGAACCACAAGTGTTTTTACTTACTAAACTATCTTCCCCAACACTTTAGTTCTAAATTTTTATTCTGAACTATAGACATACCTTAGTCTAGAATTTTGGAGTCTAAGGAAAGCAGCTTTTTGTGTCAATCAAAGCTAAATGATTTTTCCCAGGAAAAAAAAAGCAAACTGTAAGGACCTTTTATGTGTTTAGAATAGGTTTCTAATTAAGTTCTTTTAATATGTTGTATCATTTTTAAATAGATATTTTAAAATATTTTGTTAAGCTGAAGTTTATTAAAACAGATTTCAATATTTTTCTCACTTTTTATTAATTTTTTTTTCAGAACAGTATATTTTGATTGTTTCCACACTTCCCTACCTACCCAATTTTATGTTCTCTCTCACTTTCCCTCTCCTTTTCTTTCTCCTCTCCCTCTTGTCTTCCTCTTTCTCTCTCTCTCTCTCTTTCTCCCTCTCCCTCTCTCCCTCTCTCTTTGCTACATCTGAACTCATCCTGATATTGTGTTCAAATGAGATTTTCTGTCTTCAAATACCGTTTTCTTTTGTTCTTTTGTTCTTTTGTTCTTCCCCTCTCTTGCTCTTGCTCTCGCTCTATCTCTTGATTTTGCTTTGTAAATCAAGGAAAAGAGTTTAACTTGGATGTATTTTATTTTTATTTAAAATGAACTTAGTGATAGTTTATGTATTTTTAGCTTTTCATCTAGAAAATTTAAGGTATTCATTCATTACTCATATTTTTTGATTATCTGAAATTGGTTTTGAGTTAACTATTTAAATCAATTGTCAAATCATGGTAAAAGTATTTTCTTACAAGAGATTTAGTTTTCTAAAAGTATATTTGTACTAGTATAATGTGTAATATCTTTTTGTAATTCCTTAGGAATTAATTGATGATTTCATCTTTCCTGCATCCAAAGCTTACCTGCAATATATGAGAAGTGGGGAACTGCCAACCAAGCAAACTATTCCAGTTTGTGGTTCACCAGCTACGGTTAATGCTGGTTTCGAACTACTTGTAGCTTTGGCTTTTGGTTGTGTAAGGAATCTTAAACAAATAGTAAACTGTTTGACTGAAATGTTTTACATAGGCACACCATTAAATAGTAAGTAAAATGTAAAATTCTTGTTTACTGTGTCTCAGTATTTTATTGTTTAAAATGTAAGACCTTTGTAGAAAAATGTATATATTGAATGCACTGGTATTAATTTTGTTTTGTAATTTAGCATAATAAGTTTTATTTCAACGTATCTATCATAAAATCTAAACCCCAAAATATCTAGAACCAGAAATGATGCCACCAGTATAAACATTTAAACACTAGATATTGTGAAGAACTTCATATGCTAATTTAGAGCGTTTAAATGTTAACTGAATTCTGAGAATAAAATCATTTTTAAGATGCAAAGAGAATATTCAAGTGACTTATCTGCTTTCCATGCCCTCAATGTGGGTGCGGAGATTTTACTCAGAAATCTGCCTTAATCCTTAAACTAGGGAGAGTGGAGTAGAAGGATCATGAATTTGAGGTCACAGAGTAAGCTGCAAGTAGCAAGTTGGAAGATCACTGGAAAACATAGCAAGTCCTGGGTTTTGAGACATAAAAAGTGGAGGGTGGGAGGTAGTTTTAAGTATAATGTCAGAATATAAAACCATTATGTTATTTTAGGAGAGAACCAATACTTATGTATATAATTGGTAATATTATTAAGAAGAAAAAAAATTTTTTTTTTTTTGGTTTTTCGAACAGGGTTTCTCTGTGTAGCCCTGGCTGTCCTGGAACTCACTCTGTAGACCAGGCTGGCCTTGAACTCAGAAATCCGCCTGCCTCTGCCTCCCAAGTGCTGGGATTAAAGGCATGCACTACCACCACCCGGCAAGAAGAAAATTTAAGACCTGAAATTTTGTTACATTATCTTTCAGAGTAAAAGCAATATTTTGTTCTTGAATTAAACTTAAACAGTAGATCTTCTGTATTCTGGAGAACTTAGAATGAAAAATTTTTTTCTCAAAATTAGTAGTCATTTATTTGTCTAATACAGTTCCATTGCTGAAATTTTCAAGGATACCAAAATATATAGGAAAAATTATTGAATTTCTATGTGTTTCATGCTCGTGGTCCAGAGATTGTATATATGCAAGTTGTGCATGCTGTTATGTCTCCTTTAGATTGATTTAACCCACCCCACACAAAAGGAAATGTAGTAAATCTTCTCAACTTTATTTTATAGTCAGTATTTTTGTCAGCATTTGGAAGCCTGATTCTTTTAGGTTTTGTTTTGTTGTTAGGATTTTTCTTAAGACAGGGTATAAGTAGACCTGAAACTTATTATGTGGGCCAAGCTCACGTTGAAGTCATGGAGTTTGATATCCCTCTGGCTCTCAAGTGCTGAGAATAAAGATGTATGACACTAAGCTTAGTTAGAGGTCTGATTCTAATTAATAATAATATAACTTTCAATTTAATATATTTTTAATTTATGCTGTATTATTAATTTGTGATACATTCTTAACTTGTGTAATTTACTTACAAATTATTGATAATCCTTAAATTGGTTTTCATTTTTGCTAAGTACAGGGAATTTAAATGATAGGTTTTTCTTACATTAATTTTAGTTATACTGTCTACTTCTCTCATTACAACAAACAAAAATGTGAATCTAAAGCAGAAGTTCTCAACCAATGGGTTATGACCACTTTGGAGTTTGAATGGCCATTTCACAGGAGTTGTCTAAGACCATCAAAATCAGACATTTACATTAAAATTCATAACAGTAACAAAATTACAGCAGTGAAATTAGTTTATAGTTTGAAGTCACCACAACATGAACAACTATATTAAAGGGTCACAGCATTAGGAAGGCTAAGGACCACTGATCTAGACAAAGCAAAAAAAAAATTTAACTTTATTATGAGGAAAAGTAAATGTTTTTGTGTAAGAGTTTTATTTTTATTAGTAGAACTATGGTTTGAAACTAAGTAATTTTTACAATTAAGATTGTAATGTTTTATTTATGTATAATAGTTTTGTTCAGAATAAATTCAATATATTAATTTTAAAGGTACTAAAGTATTTTTACTCTTTATTCCTCTAATTGTTGATGTTTTACTAAATTACAGAAATCCAGTATTAAATACTAACTTGTACTAGTAGTTCTAGGAAAAGTGCAAATAGAAATAATATGAATAAAAGTATGAATTCAATTTGGCTTACATTAAAAGAAAATTTTAGCTTTCCAAATAATCTCTTGAGTTTAAAACAACATTGTTTCTAATACTGATCTCTTAGCATAAAGACGGTATAAATTGAAAGAATCATCTTTATGATGTAAGCATTTTCTTTTCTTCTCTCAGCTTGTGAAGCCCTTGCTGAATGGGAATATTTACCACCTGTTGGACCCCGCCCACCAAAAGGATTTGTAGGACTCAAAAATGCTGGTGCTACTTGTTATATGAACTCTGTGATCCAACAGCTATACATGATTCCTTCAATCAGGAACAGTATTCTTACAGTTGAAAGTATATGGAATGATACAGATGATGATATATTCAAAGATGAAAGGCAAGACAGTGAGGTAAGTATTAATCAAGTTTTGTTTTATTTTTCAAAATTCTAGGACTAGTATTCTTATTCTCCTTGTGGAGAATAGTTTATTGTACTGTATTTGATGACAGGGGTAAGATATCTGATTTTTTTACTTCTGGCATATTATAGTACCCCATTATAGAATACAGAGTGAAAAGTCCAATCATGCTATTTGAATTTTTTTTTTTTTTTTTTTTTTTGTGTGTGTGTTTCGAGACAGGGTTTCTCTCTGTGTAGCCCTGGCTGTCCTGGAACTCACTCTGTAGACAAGGCTGGCCTGGAACTCAGAGATCCGCCTGCCTCTGCCTCCCAAGTGCTGGGATTAAAGGCGTGTGCCACCACCGCCCGGCACAATTTGAAATTTAAGTTGTGTTTCTAGTAGACCATGTTACTTCTCAGTTGTTGACTTCAGTACTGATAAAGATACATAATTATGCTAGCTAGATGTAAATGGTGCAGACAAATATAAAACTTCAAATAAAATCTCATTTTGTTCTTAGTCATTTTATGTTCCTTGTTGTCCATACTACAATATGTTGTCAGCTTGTATACTTGTTTCTTTTTCCTGGTTATGAATATATATTATGAAGTTTAAGTATAAACAAAGATTATAAAAAGATGTTTAGTTATCTGTAAAGCAGCTAAATTATAAAATCACTCAATTCTTCTATGAAGAGATTATTGTGCTACAATTCCTCTTAATAGCTGTAATATTGGGTGTTAATATTTTTCATTTCATGTATTTTAAAGCACAGTGAATATGACATTTTCCCCATGACTCTTTTGAAGACATTCATGTGTTTCCATTCCAGTCTACTTGACCAAAATTTAGAATATTACCTTCAGTCAATGTTCAGAATTACTTTTTATAATTACTCTTTGTATTGTATGTGTGGTGGGTTGGGGTGCTATGCACACACATGCAGAATCCATGGGATGTTGTCAGATGTCTTCCTCTATCTCACTTTGCCTTACTCCCTTGAGACAGGATTTCTCACTAAAAAGGAAGCCCATCAGTTCTGCTGGCTAGCTTGCCAGAGAGCTGTATCTGCCTCCAAATGCTGAGCTATGCAACTCATGCTCTGCTTTTTATGTAGGTACGGCTAAGAGAAAGTGCTATTACCCATCATACTATCTCCCCAACTATAGTTTAATATTTTATTACATCTAAAGGAGTCATGACATTCCACCTAGAAATAAATATGTAATTGTATAAATTGGAATGTGTTTTACAAATGGGAAATTCAAAATAATGTAAGTCATTTATTCACAATGTGATATCTGTTTTATTTGACTATATTTGAAAAACTTGTTTTGTTATTTTTGTGTTGTTTTTGGTGTACTCTAGATTATTGTTGATCCCAGAGATGATGTATTTGGATATCCACATCAATTTGAAGATAAACCAACATTAAGTAAAGTAGAAGATCGAAAAGAGTACAACATTGGTGTTTTAAAACACCTTCAGATAACCTTTGGACATTTAACTGCTTCTCAACTACAGTACTATGTGCCAAGAGGATTTTGGCAACAATTCAGGTAAATTATGGGTAGATTTCATTTAAATCTTTATTTAACTCACAGTTATAATAACCTTAAACTTTTAAACATGAACATTAGGATATATAGTTGTAATATTTAAATAATGGTAGTATTTCCATTGACATTTTTAGTCAGGTTTTTTCCTTACTGTATTCAAATAGTAAAATGTAAATATTGCCATAATATAAAGAAACTATTTTGTGCTGTCAGAAAATATAGGACTACTATATGTTTTTGGGTTTTTATTTGTTTTTGTTCTGTAACTCACAAAATACTGAAGTACAGTTATTTGGAACTGATACTTCTAAACTAAAGCAAATATCAGATTATTTTATCAACTATTTCTGAGTTTATAAGCTTTATGGGTATATTTTTTCCTTCTTTGCTGTGTTTTAAGGTTGGTTTTGGTTTTAGTTTCTTTCATAAGACATAAATTTGTGTATAGCTCAGGCTGATCTTGTATCCTGTGTAGCTGAAACTGTCACTGAACTAATCCTCCACTCTTTGCTCTCCAAATACCGTATTACAGATGTGATTCATTATAGATGTGATTCACCATGCTAGACTTTCAAAAGTTTCTTTTTAATAAATATGATAATAATGATTGATCATAATACTTAAAGTCTTTTAATATCACTAAATATCCATCATTCTCTTCTCTCTCTCTCTATTTCTCTATCTCACAGACACACACACACACATACAATGTGAGTTTTAGGAGGCATAGTTTGAGGTCTATTTGCTACAATTCACTATCATATCTTTGAATCTCAACATCAAGTTTAATTTTCATTTTTGATAAATTGTCTTATTGAGTTTGGCTTTATTGTGATGTTTTTAATTTTAAAATGTTTGTTTGTTTTTCTAATGATGAAACCAATGAGTTTACCCTTAATATTTCCCTCAATTTTTATGTCCAAGTTACATTCTAGCCTTCTCCGTTTTAGGAAAGGGACTCTAATACTTAAGTATCTTAGTTGGGATTTCCAGTGTGTGATAAAACACCATAAACAACTTGAGAGGGAAAATTTTACTCCAGCTTATATTATAATTCAATGCTGAGGAAAGTCAGGACAGCAACTCAAATAAGAAAGGAACACGCATACAGAAATATGAAGCAGATTCCACAGAGGAGGAGTGTTGTTTTTATCTTGTTCCTCATGCCTTCCTCAGACGATCAGCCCAGATGTAGCACCATCCACAATGAGTCAGACATCAATTAGGAAAATGCTTCATACACCAATCTACTGAAATTATTTTCTCAGTTGAGGTTTCCTTTTTCAAAATATACCATCTTGTGTCAAGCTGACATAAAACTAGCCAGCACAACAAATCTGTGGCCCCACTAATTTAACAAGAAATTAGTTATTTCATTCAGGTACCTCACTGTTAATTTAAAAGTTTTTTAGAATCTTTTAATTATGGCCACATCTTTCTGTTCTATTCAGAGCGTGTTCTTTGACTATATTATTTTATTTTGCTCTCATAATCAAATTTGACACATTTTATATGTTTCAGTATAAATTCCTATAGTACATAAGATGAATTGGTAGTGTACATCAAAAGAGTGACATTTATATGTAGTAGTATTGTTCAGTTCTATATCATAAGTTATGCCTTGCTCTCTGTTTCAGCTATTTCTCTTTGCTTTCTTTTCCCCATATGTGCCAAAGGTTTAGCTTTCAAGTCAGCATTTCAATTCTTCCATATTATTCCCAAGTTTTTCTAAAAATAATCCCACCACTTATTTGTATGTGCACAATTACTAAGTAATTTTACAGTTGAGGAACAAAGCCACACAATTTGGCCTTTTTAAAACATCTGTATTTAAAGGTTTTAAAGTGTAAGATTTTTTTGTGATGATGATTCTGGGTATGCCATTATTATACATTCATACTGTTAATATAAATGTTTTTAGTGTCTTTCTGTGTCATAAAATTCAAATAAAAAATTCAAATAATAAAAAAATCACCATTATAATCATTAAAAATTTACATTTAATACATGTCATAGTGTTTTGTGCATCCAGGAGTAATGGTTCACTCTAGTAATCCAAGCACTGGACTTTTATAATTTTTTAAAGCTCAAATTTGCATAAATATATTTATGCAAAATAAATCTATAGAGTAAATACAAGAACTTTCAGGTTCCCTCAAACCTGCATGTGCTCATGCACAATCCAACACACAAATGTTAAAAAGTATTTTTAAGCCAGTCAGTTAATAAATTAGGTAAAATATAGATAGAACATTGACATATAGAAATAACTATACATTTCTGTATATGAGCAGTAAATAATTTAGAAAATGAGTTACAAAAATGTTCCCATGTGTAACACATAAAGTAGAATAAAATGCTCAAGTATTAATTTACCAAAAGTTCGCTGGGCAGTGGTGGCACACACACCTTTAATCCCAGCACTTGGGAGGCAGAGGCAGGCAGATTTTTGAGTTTGAGGCCAGCCTGGTCTACAGAGTGAGTTTCAGGACAGCTAGAACTACATAGAGAAACCCTGTCTCAAAAAAAAAAAAAAAAAAAAAATTAAAAGAGACCTGATATCTTTCTTACTTTTCTAATGCCATAAAAGATAATCATGAGCAAGACAACTTTAAGAAGGCACCTAATTTTTGAACTCTGAGTTTCATAGGGTTAGAGTTCATAATTATCATGGAAAGGAAGAATAGCAGTATGAGGCAGATAAGATGCTAAAGCACTAGAGCTTACATCTTGACACAATGACAAGATAGAGCTATTTGGAATGGTGTACAGTTTTTATAACCCTAAAGCCTCCCTCCTCCAATAAGACCATAGCTCCTAAATCCTTTTCAGTTTAACCAGCTAGAGACAAACATTGAAATATATAGCCTATGAGGGACGTTCTTCTCATTCAAGTCACCATAGCTAGGTATGTAGTTCAACTGATTAAATGCTAACCTAGGATACAGAAAGTTCTGTTTTCACAACCCAGAACCACATAATATCAGCTATGGAGACACACAAATGAAAAATACCAGCTCTTCATCAGGAGAGGCAAAAGAATCAGAAATTCAACTCCATTCTTAGCTATGTAGTCAGTTTGAGGCCAGCCTGGCATATCTCAATATTCTGTCATTGTCATTTCCAAAAAAGGGAAGAAAGGAAGGATTACAGACATAAAATAAAGGTACATCTCCTGTTTCTGTAATGGGTAAGAGGCAGTACTACTCAAAAAAAAAAATTTAAAAAATCAGTGCCAGTAACTGTTAAAATTTTCAGTGATTTTTTTTCTTATAAATTGAAAAAAAGTAATAGTTGTAATCAATACTGAGAGAAATATTTCAAAATATTTCACCACCAAAATATTTCAGGAGAAAAAAAAAATGAAACTAACAAAGATTTAAAAACTTAAAACCTTCAATAATTAAAATAGTTTGGCATAGGGCTGGAAGATGACTTAGCAATTAAGAGCACTGGCTGTACTTCCAGATGTCCTGAATTCAATTCCCATCAACCACATGGCTCACAACCATCTGTAATGGAATCTGATGCCCTCTTCTGATGTGTCTTAAGACAGCATACTCATATAGTAAAATAAAATAGTATGGCATAGACTTAACTCTGAAACATACCAGTAATAAACATTTCAGGGAATAAGGTCCTTCATTGAGGAAACAACTATATGGCCATTAAATGTTTTCTCAAAGATTGTAATTTACAAACAATATCTGATGAGAATATAGCCAAATTGTATTCAAAACTTCCCAACTACAAAAGTATAGTAATTTTTCTCAAAATAGTATTTAGGCATGGCTAATATTCATGTTTAAAGGGGCCCAATATTGCACTCATAGTTATTTTTCTATTGCTGTGATAAGACACCATGACAAAGGCAATTTGTAGAAAAAAAAGAATTTTTGTTTAGAGGGTTAGACTCTTAGACCTTTATGGCAAGGGAGATGGAAGCAGGTATGGGGTCCAGGGTAGTAACTGAGAGCTTATATCTTTATTTATAGATGAGAGTCAGAGAGAGAATAAAAAGGAACAGTTTGTGGGCGTTTTGCAACTTCAAAACTAACCCTCAGTGACACAACCTTCTTCAACAAAGCCTTACTTCTTAGTCCATCCGAAACAGTTCTTCCAAGTGGGGTCCAAGCATGGAAAACTATTGAACTATTTTTATTTAAACTACCACAATTTGCTAACCAATATTTTATTGTATAATACTTATTTTACCAAATATAATATGTAAATAATGAACACCTAAACATTGTTGATGACAAGATTACATGGCATTTCTGGAAAAGAAATAATTTATCCTTAACATTTTAAAAAGAGAATCCTGGGTTGGGGTTACCTAACAAGCAGGTAGTCCCATGACCAGTTCCTAGAATCATTTAAAATACATATGGTAATTCTTTCTTGTAATTCCAGCATTCAGCAGCTGGAGGTAGGAGAATCAAGTTTTTCAAGACCATCCTGGGATACATCAAAAAAAAAGCAAAATTCATGTTTATTTATGCATTGGTTAGTTATATTACCAATCACATTATTATTACTACATGGAAGTATTTACTACAAGCCAACTTTGCCTTAAATATTATTTGCAAAGAATATGTATAGATAACATAGGAAAATTGGTTTAATCAATAGAGAGCTTTCATTTTGCATGATGAAAAAGATTCTCCAAGTACTTGTGAGCACAACAAAATGAAAGTATTCTTCCTTATCTCTTTTGATTAGTTTTGGTTATTTTGTAAGCTATTACAGTGGCTACACCAGCTTCCTTTTCAATTGCTTGGGACATATTTTTCTATCCTTTTACCTTAAGGTGATATTTATCCCTTATTCTGAGGTGTGTTTTGGGGCGAAAAAGAAGGAACAAAGTATGTTTTCACATCCATTCTATCTGTCTGTCTTTTTATTGGGAAATTTGGATTATTGATGTTGACAGATATTAATAACCAGTGATTTTTTTATTCCTATTATTGTGGTGGGGGTGTTTGTGGGGGTGAAGTGGATGGTGTGTGTGTGTGTGTTTGTGTGGCAGGGGGGAGGGATGGAAGAAGGGACAGAGGGAGGGAGGGAGGGAGGGAGGGAGGAGGGGGGAGGGAGGGAGGGAGAGAGGGAGGGAATGTGCTCTCACATATACTTCACATCTTTTGGGTTTTATGGGTGTGAGATTTTCTGTGTCTTCCTGAATATGATTGATCTTACATAAGAACTTTCCTTTTAGAAACTTCTGTAGGGCTAGATTTGTAGATGTTGCTTAAATTTGACTTTATCATCAAACATTTTATTTTTCTATCTATGGTGATTGAAACTTTTGGTAGGTCTACCAGTCTTGTCTAACATTTAAGGTTTCTTTGCATTTGGAGAAAATTAACTGTCCAAGCTTTTCTGGCATTTAGGTTCTCATTGAGAAGTAAGATGTAATTCTGATAAGCTGCCTTTATATGCTGCTATTGATCTTTTTCCCTTGTTCTATATGTTTAGTGTTCTGATTATTAAATGTAAGAGGACTTTCTCTTTGCCCAACCCATTTGGTGTTCTGTAAGCTTCTTGTACTTTTATAGGCATCTCTTCACGTTAGTAGAATATTCTTCTAAGATTTTTTTTATTTATTTATTTAAATCAATCGTAATTTTTACTTATTCACACAGGGGTTATAAACACAAAAAGGTAGGACGTAGGGAAGGGGATGACACTGGAGCGTAGGTGTTTAGGGGAAGTAAAGATATCTTTCAGAACAGGATATCAACTGGGTGTAGGTTCAGGAGACAGGTCACTATGACTCTGCCTATGATTCACTTGTCCTTATCTAAGTTGGTACTATCTGCTGAGGCTGCCTATTTACAAGGTCTATGACTACTCAGGCTTGTAAGTTTCCACAAAAGCTGCCTGTTTACTATAGCTTATAGCCATTTATTTCAATGTTTTTCCACAGAGACCCAAGCCTTTGTGTTAGGATGTATGTATGTCAGGCCTATGGCTGATTTTAGGCCTATGGCTGATTGTAGGCCTTCAGTGTATATGTAGGGCTGCCCCTCACATCTCCTCCCTTCTCTAAGTATAGAAGGGCCATGGCAGTTCTAATCTTGCGAAGGCGTGGATAGAGGCCTGACCTCCAATAATTGAAGGGGACCTTGTAATAGCCTTGCAGCCTAAGCAAGAATTGAGATCACCACTCAGAGGGGGTTCTGGGTGGCCCCTCTCAGCTTGGTTTAGGGGCAAAAGGTCCCTCTTTTAGGTTGAGTGGAGATGGGTTTTGGGAACACCCTGGATAAAGTAACAACCTCATCTTGAGTCTCATGGTCCTCCATAGCTAACTTATGGTAATGTATCTGAATAGGTCTTTCTACAAAATTATCTATCTGTTCTTTCACATCGTTTGTTAGCCTATTTAAGGCCCAGGGACCAAAAGAAATAAGCAAAAATGACCCAATTAATGGTACCAAGATGGGAGGAAGTAGTGTTTGACAACCATTGAGAGACTGAAAATAAATTCTTGTACCAGCTCTCTTCTTTCTGTTTCTCTCTCTGTCTTTTCTCAGGGCCTTCTCTGACCTTTTTCATGATCTCTTTAACCATCCCTGTCTTGTCTTTGTAAAAGCAACATTCTTCTTTCAGAGCTGAAAACAGTCAAGAGCTATACATAGTCTTTTCTATTGTAAAAGAGTAATAAATCAAGTCCAATAAAGCCTTTTGGAGATCATTTCAGACAGCGAAACAAGGGATTTCTTCAGATTAGTAATGTCAGTCTCTAGTTGTTTGATGTCCTTGTCAATGGCTCATCACAGGTCTGAGTAGTATAAGTCCAGAGGCCAGCATCAGGATTACAGCTTCTACCAGCAGACATCATGGGTGTTTCATTTTTACCTGGAAAGGAAAAAGAAGGGTGTTCTCAGAGAGATTTCTCTTCCCTGGAGGTCAATTGTTGAAGACATTTTCTGGGCTGGGATTATTTCTCTCTAGTCCTTTTATTCTTAGGTTTGGTCTTTTTATAGTGTTGTAGTCTTTCTGAATGTCTTGTGCCAGGAGTTGTTTAATAGAACATCTTGATGTATACATTTCTCCTACCATATCGTCAAAGCCTGGTATTGTATTTTCCATGTCTTATATTCTGTTACTGAAGCTTGCTGCTGCCATTCCTTCTCAAAGTCCTGAAGTTTTAACTTCCAGAATTCCTTCAATTTGTGTGTTTTTTTTTATTTTATTTTCATTTTCAGTTCTTGAGCAGTTTTATCCATTTCCTTCATTTCCTTGGTTTTCTTGGGTTTCTTAAAATTTATTCATATTCTCTGATTTTTGTATGTGATTTCCTTGATTTCTTTAAGGAATTTATTCATCCTCTCTTTAAGGACCTTTACCATCTTCATATACCTGATTTTAATATCTTTTTCTGGTCCTTTACTGTGTTGGAATATTCAGTATCTGTTGTAATCATACCTGAGTTCTAGTAGAGATATATTGCCTTGGTTATTATTGATTCTGTTCTGAATGGACATGGAGGCATCTGGGTTTGGAATAATTCTGTATCTATCTAGGCTGAGTTCTAGATATACCTTTGTGGGTAGGTGTTTTGTTGTGCAGTTTCTATTTCCTCTATTGATTTTTAGAGAATGTGATGACTATGTATTGTCTCTCTTGTTTGCTATGCTGATTTGTTCCCTGGAGGTGTACTGCCAGCTGTTAGAAACTGAGACAGTAGAATGAGTTCGGAGATGGAAGGTAAGGTCTTTGTGATCCATGATGAGATCAGAAAGAAAAGGGAGATTACAGTTACAGCAGCTTTCCAGCTACAGAGCTGGGAAAGTGTTGGGGAGGGAACTGTCCTGTATGCAGTACAGTTAGGATAGATGTGAGTTGGCCTTTAGAAAAGGAAGATCTGTAGAATCCAGAGGAGATGGGCGACAGAAAATTGACAGGGGTGTTCTGCTGCACAGCTTCAGGTAAAAATAAAGGATTGAGTCCTGGAGGGGAGAGCAGGGGATGGGGAGGGAAAAGGAGAAAAAATGGAGGTGAGAGGGAGAGACAGGAAAATGTCTAGAGGGGACTGTTGAGGTTGGAAAAAGTGACTCAGAGCAAATGGTCTGAGATCCACAGACAATATGGACAGGGGACAAGGGAATCTGCAGCTCATGTTCTTTGAGATTAGGTCTGGAGGAACATTAAAATAGAAATTTTTCCAGAAATAATTTTATATGATATATTCTGATCATTGTTTGCTGCTCCAAGATTCTCTCAATCACTCCATGCACTCTTTTTCTCTCTGTAAAAAACAAACATAAAACAGCTAAGAAAAAAACACAAGAAATGTGCATACGTAATAACACATCCAAAAAACAAACCCCATAAAACCAGGAATCATGATGTATAGGCAAAAGACCAAGGAGATATAAAATGCCCCAACAAAGCAATAAACAAGAAAAAAAGACCACTACAATATTGCTTTTGTCTGGAAAGCATTATTTCCTTGGTGTCATTCATTTCCTCTTGAAGGCTCACTACAGGAGATAAATATGTGCCTGAAGCTGTTCGAGTGCCTAGTACTTGAGATCATATAGGTGATGGACCTAGGGGAAAACTGCTACAGTACTATAGCAGTAAAAAAATTCTTAATAACATTGTGCTATATTCATAGGTCAGTCTCTTGCTCAGTGTAGTAATTTAAATAGGAATGATCCCCATAGACACCAGTGTTTGAATGCTTAACAGAAGGAGGTATAGCTTTGTTAAAGGAAGTGAGTTACTGTGGGAAGGGTTTTGAGGTCTCAGTCACTTTACTTCCTGTTGCCTGCAGACCAAGAGTAGAACTCAGCTACCTCTCTAGTACCATGTCTGCCTGCATATCACCATGCTTCCTGGCATGATAATAATAAATCAAACATCTGAACTGTAAGCAAGTTCCAATTAAATGTTTTCCTTTATAAAAGTTGACATTGTCATGGTGTCTCTCTTGGGCAATACAAACCCTAAGAAACTCCGTCATCATCAGAGGCTCTTAGAATCCTTCACCTCCTCTTCTGTATAGTTCCCTTGGCAATTGAAGCATTGATGCATTTGATTGTTCTGTAGTGGGCCTTAAATATAATCAAATAGTGGTAGGTCTCACATATTTCTGCCATTCAGGAATGTCACCAATGCACATCACAAGGTTTATAGGTAGGTTCTTGTTTACCTTTCTCCCCTGGTAATGTACAGAGTTCTTGTCAGTACCATGTACCCTAGTCAGTAGGGATGAAGGTTCTAGGTAGTCATCAGCTCAAATTTCTGTGTTCAGTGAATTATGTGGGTGTGATCTAGTAGAATCCTAGTATCAGTTTGTGGGAAGCAATCAATAGCATTGACCATAGCCTATGTTACTTGGGTTATGGTGCCTCTTTGACCAACAACTCAATTACAAGCAATCTATTTCTGGAATGGTAGGTTTATTTGATCACAAGAGAGGTCCCTGTCACGGACTCTATTTAGATTCCATATATATATGGAAGCTTCTATTGTAGTAAGTTTTTATATTACCTCTCAAGTGACTCTTAGTGTTAATTTTCTCTCCCATATATATTTCCTCCCTCAACTCTCCTTCTCCTCCTCCATCTTCTTCTCTGTATATCCTCCTGTTTAAGTCTCCCTCTGTGTCTCCATAACTTTATGCTCTGTTTCCCTTTCTTGAAATATGTTCTTCTCCCCATCGCCATATAAGAGAATTCACACAATATATGTCTTTTGGAAGCTGAGGCATGTCATTCAGGATTATTTTTTTTCTACCCTTAACCAAAAATACCCTAACCCTAACCCTCTACCTTAACCCTGTGAATTTCATAATTTTGCTTTTTTAATAGATGAGTAATATTTTATACTATAGATATATTTTAATTATCCATTCATATGTTGATGGATATCTAGGCTATTTCCTACTTCTGGGTATTATAAATAGAGCAGCAGAGAACATGTTTGATCAAATGTCCTTAATGTAGAATGTGGAGTCTTTTGTGTATACATACATCTAAAGATGTGTACCTGAGGTAGATCTATTTCCAGAATCCTGAGGAACTGCCATAGTGAGTTCCATAGTGACTGTACAAATTTGCATTGCCAGCAGTAGTAAATGAGTGTGCTTCTTACCCCACATCTGTGTCAGCATGAGCTGTCATTTCTTTTGCTTATTTTTTAAATATTTTTATTTTATATATATGCATATTTTGTTTGTCTTGCATGTGTGTTTGGGAAACATATGAGTACAGTGTCCACTGAGGCCAGAAGAATGTGACAGATCACTGGAATTGGAGTTACAGATAGTTGTGAGCTATCATGTCTGTTCAGGGACCCTAACTCTTATCGTCTGAAGTAACACTACATGCCTTAACTTCTGTAGCCTCATATCCATGTTTATTGAAACTGCCTGTAGTATCATTTTGACTGTAAATTAGCTTTCAATTTGTAAATTACTATCCCATCTACAGTATATACATTGTTTCTTCTTCATGTTCTATAGAAGAATACATTTTTCAGCTTATATATCCTTTTAGAATTATTTCTTTTTACTTGCATTGTTGTTATTTTTCTTACAGAGATAAAATATAACTGGCACTTTCTTGTATTAATTTTCCTGTTTATTTCTTAGGCTTTGGGTGAACCTGTTAATCTCCGTGAACAACATGATGCATTAGAGTTTTTTAATTCTTTGGTGGATAGTTTAGATGAAGGTTTTAAAGCTTTAGGACATCCACCTGTGCTAAGTAAAGTCCTTGGAGGATCCTTTGCTGATCAGAAGATTTGCCAAGGCTGCCCACATAGGTAAATCCCAATAGTGCTGGGTTTTTTCGTTGTATTGCTCCTTTTCAGACTTTTAATAAAATCTTTACTATTGTTTATAGATAATAGCTCACTATCAATCTTTCTACCTTTCATGATATATTTTCCATGCATGATTATTTGTTGGGCTATATATTGTTTTAGGAAATGGCATTTTTACAAGCTTATGGTTAAATAGATATTTTATTTCTTTATGTAAATAATAATTATGCCTTAATAGAAATGTAGAAAATGACTAGCATTTTAGAGTTTTATTTTTAATACAAAGTAAGTTCTTTATTGACAGTATTATCTTTTAAGTTTGTAACTTAATCAAAAAAGAATGGATGTATTATGATTCCTAATAAAAGTAAATTTATTAATAGTCATTCAGAAAGGTCATATATGGACACAGATTATGTACCTATTCAATGGATGTTTTGTTTGGTGATTATTTTCTTTTTTTTATCTTTTTCTTGAACTATATTCTGATTACACTCTCCCCTAAGATTATTCACAACCCCTATTCTATGTACATTTCTCTTCTAACAAACAGAAACATAAAAAATAGAACACATAAACAAAAACAACTAAAAGACCAGTAAGAGGGTGAAGGAGAAAAGCACGAACATGAGACAGAAAGTGTACAAAAATACCACTGAATTCTCTTTGAATTATCCAGCTATTCCTGTATGTGCGGACCCCATCCCAGAGCCTGGTTAATATGCCCAGTCAGACTCAACTGGACAAAACTTAACTTTTTTCTTTCAAAGCAGTTTTAAATAATAGATAGCTTCTTGATCAGCGGTGTGAGCCTATGTCTACTTCTCCCTTTTAGTTCTGGGACTTGTATGTGCTACCATCTTTTTGCAGTTTTGTGCAGGATGATAAATATAGGTCTATTTGTATTCTTCTACATGCATACATTCTATTTGATCATCATCATTTGTTAATTATGCTGTTTTTTTCCCTAGCGAGTTATTTCTGACTTCTTTATGAAAATCCATGTGTCTATAGATGTGTGGATTTATGTCTGGTATATTTATGTCAATATATTAAAGGGTTAGTTTCCACTAATCAATACTTTTATACTCATTTGATGTTTATTTTTATAGCTTTGGAGTATAATTTGCAACCAGGAATACTTCCAGTTCTGTTTTACTCAAGATTGTTGTGTGCATGTGGTGTGTGTGTGTGTGTGTGTGTGTGTGTGTGTGTGTGTGTGTATTTTTGTATAAAGCTAAGGATTGTAATTTTAAGATCTGTGAAGAAATGTGGTCTAAGGACCAAGATGTAGTTTTCAGCTACTGTGCCAGTGCCATTCATACCATCACCATTCATTCCATCATGCTCTCTGTCATAATCACTGACTAAACTTCTGAAACTGTAAGCAAGCACCAGTTAAATGCTTGCTTTTATAAGAGGTGCCTTGATTTTGGTGTTTTTCACTGTAATAGAAGAGTGACCAAGATAAAAAGATAATATTTAAGAATGTAACAAATGCCTATAATTGTTTTCCAATATATTTAGGTATGAATGTGAAGAATCTTTTACAACTTTAAATGTAGACATTAGAAATCACCAAAATCTTCTTGATTCTTTGGAACAGTATATTAAAGGAGATTTACTAGAGGGTGCAAATGCATATCACTGTGAAAAATGTGATAAAAAGGTATGTATCATAGTTTACAAAGTTATTACTGTATGTAATAAGATTGGGAGACTTTGGAGTTGCCTTTAGTTAAGCTTAATGTTGGCTTCTATTTGGATGTTTGGGGTGACTGGCTGTCTGGTAATATTCATTAATAAAAATGATAATATTAATTTAATAAAATTAATAAAAAAAGTAATATTCATTACTTTTCCATTGCTATGATACAGCACCATGGCCAAGGAAACTTACCTTTAGTTTTATTTGGTTTATATGGTTTATTTGGGCTTATAGTAACAGATGGATAGTTGTCCATCACTGTCATGGGGAATTATGAGTCCTGGTGGCTGGAGCAACAAACTATAAGTTCAGATCTTAAATTGCAAGCACAAAACAAAAAGAGAAAAACTAGCAGTAGTAGGCAAGATTTTGTTTTGTTTTGTTTTGTTTTGTTTTGACTCTCAAAGCCTGCATCCCTACTAATATACTTCCTCTGGCAAGACCACACCTCCAAAACCTTACCAAATAGCACCACGAATTAGAGACATTACTCATTCAAACCTTCACAGTTGGTTATTAGTTAGAGAAACTTTATTACTTCTGCTATTCTAAAACTATATTGCCAGTGGTGACTTTTAACTCAGACTCTTTCTGCTTCTTGGCACTGCGAGTGCAGGTATGAGTAACTGCCTACTACTGCTCTGTCTTTTATTCCCTTTAACAGAAAACAGGTCAGCATTCTAGCTTACTTAAATATTTGTCAGGAAAATAATAGTGCCAAGCTTAGTAATCCCTACCTTTAATCACAGCATAGACAAAGCCTGAATTCATAGCTAACCTGGTCTACATAGAACATTATGCCAGCCAGACCTACATTGTCTCAAAAAAAAAAAGGAATTTAACAGTAAAGTACAGTAGATGGCTTAGTGATAATTGTTGCTATACAGTGTGAATACTAGAACTCAGATTTCTAGAGCCCACATAAAAGCCATGTGAACATAACAGCCTGCCTGTGATCCTATTATGTAGGAGGCAGAAACAGAATTTTGAATCAAGCTACTAGCCTAAGTAGGAAAATGGTGAGATTAATATACAAGGTAAAGAATGAAGGAGAAAGCCCCCACATTCACGCCAACCTTGAGCCTTTATGTACATGCATCTCATATTCACATGTCCTCACAGACAGGGAAACACATATATACACTCATTAATACATAATATAGTAAGTAATAGTTGATAGAGGCACATCGATTAATCCCAGAACTAGGCGGGGGGCTAAAGCAAGAGGGTTTTTTCAAGGCTAACCTTGACTTCATCAGAGAGTTCCTTACCAGCTAGGCTATATAATTAGATACTTACTCTAATAATAATTACTAGTCAGAAACATTCATGCTCGAGGTTACTCATCAAATTGGGGTTTACAAAATTTATTTGATTCTACCAGACTACTTTTTAAATAACAGATATGAATCAGATTCAGTCAATTCCTTTAGACATTTGGATTGTAGAATAAAATAATAAGACTATCAAAAATAGTAATAATAGACTATCTTTAAAGATGCTCTGTGGGAAATAATACATCTTTTTTCTTGACCCCTGTACCTTCTGCTCTCCAAGCTTTCTGCATTGTATTTGATTAATTACTTGACACTGTCTCAAGTAATAAAAATGACCACAAACTCCTGATCCACCTTAAAGAGGTGATTAGATAACAGTGACAATATGGAATTATTCCAGGAATAATATATTTTACTAATTTTTGCACTGTGTAAGAAAAGACATTACATATTTGAAAGTTTTTAAGTATTGCTTAAAATTTCACTTATTTTTTAAATGATCTTAATTGTATTATCATTTGTAGGTAATTTTTTTTTTAATTTTTATTTTCAGCAAATCAAAAAAATTTAAAAAGCATTCAAACAGAATAAAATGAAAAGAAACAAACAAGCAAAATACCAAGTGTCAGATATACTTATACAAGAATTCTATAGAGCCTTCAAACAAGCAATACTTTTTGAGTTATGTTTAAAAAAATTCAGAACCACAATAAGCTCCTTCACAAAGCAAATAATATTGAAATAGTGAAATCAAGTATAAACCCAACAAAAAAATATAAGTTATAGTCCAGTATCCCTCATGAATATACATACAAAAATTCTCAATGAAGTAGTTGCAAACTGAATACAAGAGATATAAAAAAATAATATTCCATGAACAATTGAATAACTGTATTTTTTTTAGAAGACCATACTCCATATACAGGCTGCATGTTTTGGGATAGCCCCCACTCCAGATGTTTGAGACCTACATGAAAACCAAGCTGCACATTTACAACATATGTGCAGGGAGGCCTAGGTTCAGGCCATGGAGCTAGATCTGTGTAGACTAGATATGCTCCACGGTTGGTGATTCAGTCTCTGAGAGCTCCAAGGGTTCAGGTTGGTTTACTCTGTTGATCTTCCTGTGCAGTTCCTATCTCCTTAGGGCCCACAATCCTTCCACCTATTCTTCTTTAAGAGTCCTCAAACTCCATCCACTGTTTGGCTCTGGATGTCTGTATCTGTCTGAGTCAGCTGCTGGTTAGAGCCTCTCAGAGGACAGCTTGCCCCTGTCTGTTCTCAGGCTGGAGGTTTAGATCCTGGGAGCTCTGGTTGAATCTTTTGATACTCGTTCTAAAAAGGACAAAAGCACCCTCACTTTGGTCTTCCTCCTTCTTCTTGAGTTTCATGAGGTTTATGCGTTGCATCTTAGGTATTCTGTGTTTTGGGGCTAATATCCGCTTATCAGTGAGTGTATACCATGTGTGTTCTTTTGTGATTGGGTCATCTCACTCAGGATGATATTTTCTAGCTCCATCCATTTGTCTAAGAATTTCATGAGCTCATTATTTTTAATGGCTGAGTAGTACTCCATTGTGTAAATGTACCACATTTTCTGTATCCATTCTTCTGTTGAAGGACATCTGGGTTCTTTCCAGCTTCTGGCTATTATGAATAAGGCCGCTATAAACATAGTGGAGCATGTGGCCCTGTTGCATGTTGAAATATCTTCTGGGTATATACCCAGGAGGGGTATAGCTGGGTCCTCAGGTAACACTGTGTTCAATTTTCTGAGGTATCGCCAGACTGCTTTCCATAGTGGTTGTACCAGCTTGCAATCCCACCAACAATGGAGGAGTGTTCCTCTTTCTCCACATCCTCGCCAACATCTGCTGTCACCTGTGTTTTGGATCTTAGCCAATCTGACTGGTGTGAGGTGGAATCTCAGTGTTGTTTTCATTTGCATTTCCCTGATGACTAGGGATGCTGAGCACTTCTTTAGATGTTTCTCAATCATTTGAGTTTCCTCAGTTGAGAGTTCTTTGTTCAACTCTCTACCCCATTTTTTAATAGGGTTATTTGATGGTCTGGAATCTAGTTTCTTCAGTTCTTTGTATACCTTGGATATTAGCCCTCTATCAGATGTAAGGTTGGTGAAGATCTTTTCCCAGTCTGTTGGTTCCCGCTTTGTCCTGTTGACCGTATCCTTTGTTTTACAGAAGCTTTGCAGTTTTATGAGATCCCATTTGTCAATCCTCGATCTTAGAGCATACGCCATTGGTGTTCTGTTCAGGAACTTTTCCCCTGTGCCCATATGATCAAGGCTTTTCCCTATTTTCTCTTCTATTAGTTTCAGTGTAGCTGGTTTTATGTGGAGGTCCTTGATCCACTTGGAATTGAGCTTTGTACAAGGAGATAAGTATGGATCAATTTGCATTCTTCTACAAGTTGACCTCCAGTTGGACCAGCACCATTTGTTGAAAATGCTGTCTTTTTTCCACTGGATAGTTTGAGCTCCTTTGTCGAAGATCAAGTGACCATAGGTATGGGGGTTCATTTCTGGGTCTTCTATTCTATTCCATTGATCCTCCTGACTGTCTCTGTTCCAATACCATGCCGTTTTTATCACTATTGCTTTGTAGTACAGCTTGAAGTCGGGGATGGTGATTCCCCCAGAAGTTCTTTTATTATTGAGTGTAGTTTTCGCTATCCTGGGTTTTTTGTTATTCCAAATGAATTTTAAGATTGCTCTTTCTATCTCTGTAAAGAATTCAGTGGGAATTTTGATAGGGATTGCATTAAATCTGTAGATTGCTTTCGGCAAGATAGCCATTTTTACTATATTAATCCTTCCAATCCATGAGCATGGGAGATCTTTCCATCTTCTGAGATCTCCTTCGATTTCTTTCTTCAGGGGGTTGAAGTTCTTGTCATACAGGTCTTTTACTTGCTTGGTTAGATTCACCCCAAGATATTTTATACTATTTGTGACTATTGTGAATGCTGGCGTTTCCATAATTTCTTTCTCAGCCAGTTTATCCTTTGTGTAGAGGAATGCTACTGATTTGTTTGAGTTAATTTTATACCCAGCCACTTTGCTAAAGTTGTTGATCAGGTTTAGGAGCTCTCTGGTGGAAGTTTTGGGGTCACTTAAGTATACTAACATGTCATCTGCAAATAGTGAAACTTTGACTTCTTCCTTTCCAATTTGTATCCCTTTGATCTCCTTCTGTTGCCTAATTGCTCTGGCTAGGACTTCCAGAACTATATTGAACAGGTAGGGGGAGAGTGGGCAGCCTTGTCTAGTCCCTGATTTTAATGGGATTGCTTCAAGTTTCTCTCCATTTAGTTTGATGTTGGCTACTGGCTTGCTGTATATTGCTTTTACTATGTTTAGGTATGGACCTTGAATTCCTGATCTTTCCAAGACTTTTATCATGAAGGGGTGTTGAATTTTGTCAAATGCTTTCTCAGCATCAAGAGATATGATCATGTGGTTTTTTTCTTTGAGTTTATTTATGTAGTGGATTACGTTGATGGATTTCCGTATATTGAACCAACCCTGCATTCCTGGGATAAAGCCTACTTGATCATGGTGGATAAGTGTTTTGATGTGTTCTTGGATTCGGTTCGAGAGAATTTTATTCAGTATTTTTGCATCGATATTCATAAGGGAGATTGGTCTGAAGTTCTCTTTTCTTGTTGGATCTTTGTGTGGTTTAGGTATAAGCGTAATTGTGGCTTCATAGAATGAATTAGGTAGTGTTCCTTACGTTTCTATTTTGTGGAATAGTTTGAAGAGAATTGGTATTAGATCTTCCTTGAAGGTTTGATAGAATTCTGCACTAAAACCATCTGGACCTGGACTTTTTTTGGTGGGGAGACTTTTAATGACTGCTTCTATTTCTTTCACAGTTATGGGACTGTTAAGATGGTTTATCTGATCCTGATTTAACATTGGTAACTGATACTTGTCTAGAAAATTGTCCATTTCATCCAGATTTTCCAATTTTGTTGAGTATAGGCTTTTGTAGTAGGATCTGATGATTTGTTGAATTTCCTCGGTTTCTGTTGTTATGTCACCCTTTTCATTTTGGATTTTATTGATTTGGATACTGTCTCTCTGCCTCTGATTAGTCTGGCCAAGGGTTTATCTATTTTGTTGATTTTCTCAAAGAACCAGCTCCTGGTTTTATTGATTCTTTGTATAGTTCTCTTTGTTTCTATTTGGTTGATTTCAGCCCTGAGTTTAATTATTTCCTGCCATCTACTCCTCTTGGGTGTTTTTGCTTCTTTTTGTTCTAGAGCTTTCAGGTGTGTTGTCAAGCTGCTAGTGTGTTCTCTCTCCAGTTTCTTTTTGTATGCACTTAGAGCTATGAGCTTTCCTCTTAGCACTGCCTTCAGTGTGTCCCATAGGTTTTGGTATGATGTGTCTTCATTTTCATTAAATTCTAAAAAGTCTTTAATTTCTTTCTTTATTTCTTCCCTGACCCCATTATCAACGAGTAGAGTATTGTTCAGTTTCCATGTGAGTGTGGGCTTTCCATTGTCTTTGTTGTTATTGAAGACCAGCTTTAGACCATGGTGATCTGATAGGATGCATGGGATTTTTCGATTTTTTTATATCTGTTGAGGCCTGTCTTGTGACCAATAATATGGTCTATTTTGGAGAAGGTACCATGTGGTGCAGAGAAAAAGGTATATTCTTTTGTTTTTGGGTGAAATGTTCTATAGATATCTGTTAAGTCCATTTGGTTTAAAACTTCTGTTAGTTTCACTGTACTTCTGTCTAGTTTCCATTTCCCTGATCTGTCCAGTGCTGAGAGTGGGGTATTGAAGTCTCCCACAATTATTGTGTGAGGTGCAATATGTGCTTTGAGCTTTAGTAAGGCTTCTTTTATGAAAGTGGGTGCTCTTGCATTTGGTGCATAGATGTTCAGAATTGAGAGTTCATGTTGGTTGACTTTTCCTTTGACAAATATGAAATGACCTTCCTTATCTTTTTTTATATCTTTAAGTTGAAAGTCAATTTTATTCGATATTACAATGGCTACTCCAGCTTGTTTCCTAGGACCATTTGCTTGAAAAATTGTTTTCCAGCCTTTTACTCTAAGGTAGTGTCTGTCCTTGTCACTGAGGTGGGTTTCCTGTATGCAGCAAAAAGTCGGATCCTGTTTGCGTATCCAGTCTGTTAGTCTATGTCTTTTTATTGGGGAATTGAGTCCATTGACATTAAGAGATATTAAGGAGAGGAGACTGTTGCTTCCTGTTATTTTTGCTAAAAGGGGGGGCATTGTTTGTGTGGCTATCTTCTTTTGGGTTTGTTGGAAGTGGATTACTTTCTTGCTCTTTCTAGGGTATGATTGCTCTCCTTGTAATGGGTCTTTCCTGCTATTATTCTTTGTAGTGCTGGGTTTGTGGAAAGATATTGTGTAAATTTGGCTTTGTCATGGAATATCTTTGTTTCTCCATCTATGGTAATAGAGAGTTTTGCTGGGTATAGTAGCCTGGGCTGGCATTTGTGTTCTCTTAGGGTCTGCATGACATCTGACCAGGATCTTCTGGCTTTCATAGTCTCTGGTGAGAAGTCTGGTGTAATTCTGATAGGTCTGCCTTTATATGTTACTTGGCCTTTTTCTCTTACTGCTTTTAAAATTCTTTCTTTGTTTTGTGCATTTTGTGTTTTGATTATTATGTGACGGGAGGTATTTCTTTTCTGGTCTAGTCTATTTGGTGTTCTGTAGGCTTCTTGAATGATTATGGGCATCTCATTCCTTAGGTTAGGGAAGTTTTCTTCTATGATTTTGTTGAAGATATTTACTGGCCCTTCAAGTTGTGAATCTTCACTCTCTTCTATACCTATTATCCTTAGGTTTGGTCTTCTCATTGTGTCCTGGATTTCCTGGATGTTTTGTGTTAAGAGTTTTTTGCATTTTTCGTTTTCCTTGACAGTTGTGTCAATATTTTCTATGGTATCTTCTGCACCTGAGATTCTCTCTTCTATCTCTTGTATTCTGTTGGTAATGCTTGAGTCTGTGACTCCTGATTTCTTTCTTAGGTTTTCTATCTCCAGAGTAGTCTCCCTTTGTGATTTCTTTATTGTTTCTATTTCCATTTTTATGTCCTGGATGGTTTTGTATAAATCCTTCACCTGTTTGGTTGTGTTCTCTTGTGATTCTTTAAGGGCTTTTACCTGTTTACCTGTGTTCTCCTCGGATTCTTTGAGAATGTTATTTATGTCCTTCTTAAAGTCCTCCATCATCATCATTAAAAGTGATTTTAGGGCTGACTCTTGCTTTCCTGGTGATATGGGGAGTTCAGGACTTAATGTGGTTCTGATGATGACATGTGTTCTGGGTTGCTGGCCCTGGTATTCTTGCGCTTGCCTTTTGCCATCTGGTTCTCCTTGGTGCTACCTGTGCTGTCTCTGGCTGGAACCTGTCTTTCCTGTTCTCTTGGTTGTGTCAGAACTGTTTAGGTTGGGTGTAGCTGCTGAGGTTCGAGCTAGGGCCCAGGATCTGCTCAGTGCTTTGGTCCGGACCGGAAGGAATCAGTGCTCTGGGCCAGGAGTGAGTTCCTGGATCCCTGTGGGCCCTGGTTACTCCCTGTTTGGGGCAGGTGTTGCTGCCCCCTTGCTTAAGAAGCTGCTCGAGTTAGAGCTCCTGGGAGCCACGCTTCCTCTGGGTTCTGTGAGATTGGGTGCAGAGTTGCTGCCCGAGATCTGCTGAGCGCCCAGGCCCAAACCGGAAGGAACCAGTGCTGGGTCCAGGAGTGAGTACCTGGGTCCCGGTGGGTCCCAGTTACTCCCGGTGTGGGGCAAGTGTTGCTGCCTCCTTGCGTAGGAAGCTGCTTGGGTTAGAGCTCCTAGGAGCCCTGCTTCCCCTAGGTTCTGTGGGATTTGGTGTAGAGCTGCCGCCTGGGATCTGCTGGGAGCTCTGACCCAGACTGGAAGGAGCCGGTGCTCCGGGCCAGGAGTAAATCCCTGGGTCTCAGTGGGTCCCGGTGGGTCCCAGTTACTCCCTGTTTGGGGTGGGTGTTGCTGTCTCCTTACCAGAGATACTGCCTGGGTCAGAGCTGCTGGGTGCCCCACTTCTGCCGGGTTTTGTGAGGTTCAGTGGGTTCAGTGCAGAGCTGCCTCCAGGGATCTGCTGCCTGGGCCCAGACCGGAAGCGGAAGATTTGTAGGTAATTTTAAGTGATTTATAATGAATAGATTTTTAAGGTTTTTATGTATTTGGTTATAACTATCTGTTTCAGGTTGATACAGTAAAGCGCTTACTGATTAAAAAACTACCTTCTGTTCTTGCTATTCAACTGAAACGATTTGACTATGATTGGGAAAGAGAATGTGCAATCAAATTCAATGATTACTTTGAATTTCCAAGAGAACTGGATATGGAACCTTATACAGTAGCAGGTGCCACAAAGCTGGAAGGTGACAATATAAATCCCCAGACTCAATCGGTTAAGCAGAATGAGCAGTCTGAAAGTGTGATACCAGAAAGCACAAAATATAGACTTGTTGGCGTACTTGTACACAGTGGTCAAGCAAATGGTGGACATTATTATTCTTACATCATTCAAAGAAATAGTAAAGACAGTAAGAGAGGTCGTTGGTTCAAATTTGATGATGGAGATGTAACAGAATGTAAAATGGATGATGATGAAGAGATGAAAAATCAGTGCTTTGGTGGAGAATATATGGGAGAAATTTTTGATCACATGATGAAGCATATGTCATACAGACGTCAGAAAAGATGGTGGAATGCTTATATCCTTTTTTATGAACGGATGGATATAACCAATGAAGATGATGAAATGATAACATATATATCAGAACTAACAGTCACCAGACCTCATCAGATTATGTCACCAGCCATTGAGAGAAGTGTGTGGAAACAGAATGTGCGATTCCTGCATAACCAAATGCAATTTAGCTTAGAATATTTTCAGTTTATTAAAAAACTGCTTACATGTAATGCTGTGTACATAAACCCTGCTCCAGGTAAGTTTCTTGAAATTAACCATATATTAAAGCAGTACTTCTTGATTGATTTGGAGGTTTCTTACTGGATACTACTACTGTGCTTAAAATTTTTCTTTTTTTCTCTGATCCCACCCCTTATAAACACATTTGTATATTTGCTCACTTTAATCCACTTGAATATGCCAGAATTTTTGGATAGATCTATTTTAAAGTAAAACTTGTAGAAAATATGCATCATTGAATGGTAGAGTTTAATACTGGAAAGTAAGAGCTTTTGTTCATTTTATTTATTTTGATCCCAACATTAGTTAAGTTTTAAAGTTGGTTTGTGGTGTTGGGATAATCAGTAAGGATCAGTCATGGTTCTGGTATTTTTTAACACACAAGCTGAAAATAAAAAGTGTCTGAATCGTTGTATCTTTTATACTTAAAGGACAAGATCACTTGCCACCAGAAGCAGAAGATATCACAATGATCAGCATTCAGCTTGCTGCTAGATTCCTCTTTACTACTGGATTTCATACTAAGAAAATAGTCCGCGGACCTGCCAATGACTGGTATAACTTTTAATTCCATTTTGTAATTTGTGTGTACTGAGTTTTTTGGTAGATGTTTATTATACTGTGTTTTTGTTGTTTAGGTAGTTTTTGTGGTGGTGGCAGTGGTGGTTTGGTTTGGTTGTTTGGTTTGGTTTGGTTTGGTTTGTGTTTGGTTGTTTGGTTTGGTTTTTGTTACTGTTTTGTTGTTGGTTTGATTTGACTGGGTTTCATTTGGTTTGGTTTTTTTGAGACAGGGTAACTGTGTATCTCTGGTTGTCCTGGAACCTAGTCTGTAGACTAAGGTGTTCTGTGTATAGAAGTGTTTTTTTTTTTTTAAACATGAGAATATCATTTCAAATACAGAATAAATATTTTGGTAAAGATACTGAGAAAAATCTTTGTATTTAAATTTTTTATTTGTATTTTATGTATAGGACTATTTTACCTGTATGTGTACCTTGTGTGTTCATTGCACCCATAGAGATTAGAAGAGGTTAGATGCCCTCAAACTGGAGTTAAAGATTTTAGGACTAGAACCATGGGTATTCTTATGAAAGTTTTTATAACCAGAGATGCATCTTTCTTACTACTATTGTTTTAAGACATATGATACTAAGTATTCTGGCTACCCTAGGACTTGGCTATGTAGGCCATGCTGGCCTCTATCGATCAATTGCTGGGATTAAGGTGGTACCCAATCCTTAGAAGAATTTTACTGAGGCTACCTTTTGTTTTTCATTAATTAGGTGTCCTGCCCAGGCCCAGTGGTGGTGCGCTCCTTTAATCTTACCTCTTGAGAGGTAGAGGCAGGTGGATCTGAGTTTGAAGGCAGCATGGTCTATATAATTAGTTTTGGGACAGCTAGAGATATCTTATCTCTAAAACTTAGCTATTATTTTTTAATTATATGTCTCTGTGAGTGTACTACATGTGTACAAGTGTACCCGATTTTTTGCAGCAGGAGTAACAGGCAGTTGTAAGCATTATATATGGATGCAACAGCCTAAAAGTTAGTTGTTATTTCTGATTTATGGCATATCTTTATGATAATTTTTATTTTGAAAATAATTAACTGTATCATTTTAGATGAAATTCTCATGCCTTAAATTCTCAAATATACAGTTTTAAATCATTGCTAACTTCAAAATTACAGAAGAGATACCTAAATTTAAAAACTGTCAACATTATTCATATTAAAAGATGTTAAAATAAGTCATCAGATAACTAGAAGTTGATTTGTACACGGGCTTAACAACATTCTTAGTGACTTAAACCATTTTATTATTCTATGAGACTTGAAATAGTACTTTAGAAATCAGTGTGGTATTTGTATGAGAACCAACAGGAACCACTGATTGGGTAGAAAAATATAGCTTCTTCTTTTTCACAAAAACCTTTCTCTGCTCTAAAGTCCCAATATTCATAGATGTTTCTGTTTTAGGTATGATGCACTGTGTATTCTCCTCCGTCACAGCAAGAATGTACGTTTTTGGTTTGCTCATAATGTTCTTTTTAATGTATCAAATCGTTTTTCTGAGTATCTTCTGGAATGTCCAAGTGCAGAAGTCAGAGGTACATTTGCAAAGCTTATAGTATTTATTGCACATTTTTCTTTGCAAGATGGATCTTCTCCTTCACCTTTTGCATCACCTTTTGCAACTCAGGTAATTGTTCACTTTTCTATAGTTATTAAGTAATAAGTAGTTAAAATTTGGTTTCTTACAGATTAAAATTATTAAAATGTGTTTTTGAAATATTTACCATGGGAAAATTATTCTAAATGTATATTGAAATACATAAAGTTTTTAATTTTATGCTATTGAAAATTATCATTGGGACTTTGATAAGGAAATTTGTACTCTGTTACCATATTTTAAATTATGTTTAGTTTTGTAATCACAAAATTTTTGTTAAATACTATGGTTTGGTTTGGTAAAAGCAAGATTACACTTCATAGCTCAGGCTGATCTGTAATTTATGTGGAATCAGACACATCTTTATAAACTGTAACATACTGTCAGGTATGGTGGTACCTGGCTTTTAATCCTACTACTCAGAAATCAGAGGCAGGCAAATCTCTGCTAGTTCAAAGCCAGCCTATTCTATATAGCAAATTCCAGGACAGGTAGAACTACAACAACTTTGTTTCAAAATGGACCATAACACATATTTTTCTTCTTAGAATTTGAACAAAATAAAAGATGAAGTCTTCATGAAATTCTGTATTTCCTTTTTGATAAACTAACCTGAATTTTTTTTCCAAAATAGGAGCATAACCATTTCTATGCAGATAAAAATAGACTGATTTTTATATGCAACTGCTGATAAAATAACTGTTATTTTTTTCCAGATCTATGACAATTTAAGCTTGAGTGATCATTTACTAAAAGCAGTATTAAGTCTCTTGAGAAGGGAAGTTTCTGAACATGGACGACATTTACAACAATATTTCAATTTATTTGTAATGTACGCCAGTTTAGGTAAGGAGTACTTAATTCTTTTAGTGATTATTTCATGATTGTGTAGAAAATGAGTAAACCATTTAATCACATGATGAAATAATAACTTAAACTATGGACTATGTCCTTAAAACTCTTGTAAATATATTCATGCATTTTATCTTATACTATAATAGAATACATACTGTACTTACCACTTTTTTCCTCTGGTAATGTTTTAGATCAGATTCCATATCTGATTCAAGTTGCCTTCTGAAAAATAATGATTCTCACTCTACATCCTAAGTCAAAATATAATTATGTTAAGGAATTACTGTTTTCTAAAGGATATGGATAATAATAAGTTTGGTGTTTGTTACATTTAGGAAGCATTTCTAGTAGAGCTTGCAGTAGTTAAAAAAAAACCACTACTGTGGAAAGAACTTAAATTGAAATTACTAATAATGTAGGTAAATAATCCATTTACATTCTGTTAATATATTAGTTACATTTTAGCTTGTTTTTACAAGAGTACTTTTATTTTTGTTCCATCATGTACCTGTTCATTACCTTATTAGTGATTAGGTAGATGGGCAGACAGGCAGGCAGATAGACAGATTATCCCATGATTTTAGAGTTGTTTCAGGTTTGGTGATTTGGGGGAGGGAGTTTGGGTGCTAACATATGTTGGGAAGAGAATAAATTTATTACAAAGTTAGTTATAAATTTTAAGTATCTGCAGTTCATTTGTTGGTGCATCAGTGCTTCAGTTTTCTAATTCATTAATATGTGACAAGAAGCCAGAGAGATGTCTCAGTTCAGTTATTATTCTTGCAAAGAACCTGTGTTCAGTTCCTAGCATTCACACAGTTACTCACAATTATTCATAACACAGATTCCAAGAGATCCAGCACCCTCTCAACCTGGCATAATCCACAATCTGTGTATATACATACATACATACATAAACAAGTATATACATAAAATAAAAATAAGTCTTTTTAAAAGTATAGTCTACTTTAGCAGGCTTGGGTAAAGGTACTAGTTATCAACACTAAAACCAATTCTTCCAAGTTTTCTTTGACCTTGGAATGTATGCATTCCAACACATATGTACAAACAAACTAAAAATAAATTTTTACAAATTGATAAAAAACAAACATGTAAGTATTTGCCATACTTTTATGATTAATGATGTTGAAAATTATAAAATTATATTAAATAATTGCTCACATCATAAACATACCCAAAAGTCTGAATTTACAATTTACTTCAAACCTTAAAAAGAATGAAGTTTTCCCATTTTGAGACAATAGCATTAATAAAAATGGAAGTTATTCTATGAATAGAAATTTAAATGAAATATTTTATGATTTAATAATTTTTATGCTTATTTTCAAGTCAAAGTTCTGATAGAAATCAGACATTAAAAATCAATAAAGTGGAAAGGAGAGTAAAAGCATAACTTTTTTTGTTACCCAGGGAATTTTTCTAATTAGGGAAAAAGACTGGTAGTTATAAAAATAATTTTTATTTGCCATTTATTTTACCTTTTCTTTTTTATATGAGTCCTAGGAAATGTTATTTGTTTTTTGACTTACTGTAGGTAAGCTTGAGAATTGGCTCTGGTTGAATATTTATTATTGTTCCTTGGATTCAATTTCCAGTACCTTCATAGAGACGCACCACCTCCTTGAAGACCAGACATGTGTGGGGTACACAGAAGCCCATGCAGACAAAACACTCATAATATGAAATAGATAAATACAAACAAAACAAGATGCTAGTACAATAATACTATTTATTATGATACTTAGTCTTAATTAAATGTCAGTGTTTATTGCTGTCTACATTCTTTGTATATTGTTTATATTCTAAACTATTAAGATTGTATTCATTTCTACAAGAGCTGTAAATTGTGTAGTCCATCCTAATTTTTCCTACAAATTACTTTCCTCCCCCTATAGGCTTGGCAGAAAAGACCCAGCTTCTGAAACTGAATGTACCTGCAACTTTTATGCTTGTATCTTTGGATGAAGGACCAGGCCCCTCCATTAAATATCAATATCCTGAGTTAGGCAAGTTACATTCGGTAGTGTCTCAGCTGATCCGATGTTGCAGTGTCTCATCAAGAATGCAGTCTTCTATCAATGGTAAAGTAGCAACTTTACTGTATAGTAGTTTCAAAATAATGCTAACTGTGCATTGTACTTAAAGACTGAAGACTTATAAAGTAGCAGTGTGAAGATTGTGTGCTTTTTATTATATTTTACCTGACACATTTTTTAGTTAATTGTTCTTCAGAAGGAATTTTTTATTTTTGTTTTTATACAGTATCTTCCCCTCCCCTTTCCTACTTTCCTCCAAGTTCTGTCTTCTCTCTCTCACCTAGAATTCACTACATTGCTTAGCAATTCTCCTGTATTCCTACCATAAACTATTGGTTTGTTTATAATTTAAAGCGATCTCTTATAATCCAGATACTGATGCATAACTTTTAATTCACTCATGTTCCATAGCATATGCATGAAGGTCTGAAAAAAATCATCAGGAGTCTATTCTCTCACCTAATCCACAGCAATCCTTTGCTGACAGGGCTTTTGAGATGGTTTATTGATAAAGATGGTTGCATGTTAAGCCAGAAACCTGAGTTTAATGCTTGGAGCACACATAGTAGGAGAGAGTGGAATTGTTTTCTAACACATAAACCTGCATGTTATATATCCATAAAGAAATGCTGTTACTTTTTTAAAATGTTTATATATAATCATTTTATATGTATGACTGTCTTGCTTTCATGTTAATCCTGATTTCTTTTTTTAATAAGGAATTAAGGAGTCACTTTAGTAGCAAATATACTAAAATTGGGACTATACAGACAAGATTAGCATGGCCCCTGCATAAGAATCATATACAAATTAATAAAGCATTACATATTTTTTAAAAGTAAAAGAGTTGATAGTTTCATTTTTCTCAGTTTTGAGAAACTACCTTTTTATGATGTATCACTTGATCACTTTACTGAAATTTCTATTGTGATTATTTAGAAAAATATAAAGGTCAAATTCCATTGTTTGAAATAATAAATCTGGCATTATAATTTTCTATAAAAGTTCACTGACTTTTCATTAATGACAAATATGTTGCAGGTAATCCTCCTCTTCCAAATCCATTTGGTGACCCAAATTTATCACAACCTATAATGCCAATTCAGCAGAATGTGGCTGACATTTTATTTATAAGAACCACTTATATTAAGAAAGTTATTGAAGACTGCAGTAACTCAGAGGAAACAGTCAAATTACTTCGCTTCTGCTGCTGGGAGAACCCCCAGTTTTCATGTTCTGTTCTCCGCGAACTGCTATGGCAGGTAAAACAAAATAAATATATCTAATTTTATTCATAGTCTTTTAAGTACAATTTAACTATGCCTTCATTATTTTTTAGGTTGCATATTCATATGCATATGAACTTCAACCATATTTGGATCTACTTTTGCAAATTATTCTGCTTGAGGACTCTTGGCAAGCTCATAGGTATATTTACCTTTACTCTAATAGCATAATTAGTTCCAAAAGTTCTAAAAAGACTTGCATAAGTGTACTTTTACTTTTTTGGTGCTCTGTTGAATAGTTTATTAAGCTTAATTCTGTTAAACTTCAGTTTAAAAAATGCGTATTACAATCTTGTATATAGATTAGAAATGTTAGATTCCATAAATTAATACTTTCAAATTGTCTTGCAGTTTATCTTAAATTTCAGTATGAATACAACTAATTAATATTTTAGCAGATTATCAGATGTTAATTTTAAAACTTCTGGTTCAACAAATCAGCTAATATTATACAAACTTCACGAACCAAAAATGTTACTGTGTCAATCAATGACAGGAAAAAAACATGTTACTGTGAAACAAAAGTTGTAAAGCTGTTTTAGTAATTTTCAATATTTTTCAGTTGCTTGGGTTGGTTTTGTTTCTTTTAATTTGCCTTGATGGAATCTAATTTTTACTAATTTATATTTTATAATTCCAAAATATATTATTTAGATGTCACTTTGGATATTTGTTCTTAATCAGTCACTTCCTCCCTTTATTGCTTTACTCAAAGAAATGTTAATAATAGAGGTATAATTATTCTAAAGAAAATTAAATAGTAGTATGTATTAAACACAAATTAGTACAGAAACACTAGACTTTTATGTAGAAAACTCAGTGAACAGTATTCTGCAGTTATTTATAAAACATTTGCTTTGTCCAGGCACTATTCTAGACAGTGAACAAGTTAAAGTTTTTATTGATCTAGTTGCTCATAAAAACACTTAGCAGTCATAATGACAGGACAGAATACACACTAAGGTCTCACACCTTATTTTTGTCAGAATAACTAAACTGTAAAGACTGAAATTTCTGTGTCAAACACAAAACAATTTGCTTAACAATTTACTGAGTGAAATACATGATATAAAGGAAAACTTTTTTATATAATTTCAGTATTATGTAACATGTAAATTTATAATCTACTGAGAAAAAAACAATTAGGGAATATAAAATTTTGATTTAGTAATTCAGATCATATTATTGCCAGTGAGAAAATATTCTACACATCACATATTTCTAGTACTAAATATTTAAATTATTACATGTGTGTGTTTATGTTCTGTACATGCACATATATCATGATGCCCATGTGGAGGTCAAAACAAAACTGAGGGAAGTCAGTTCTCTAAGTCTTGGGGACTTAACTCAGGTCATCATGCTTTATGACAAGCACATTACTTGCTGATCCATTTCAGCAGCCATAAAGTTATCTTTTACCATGAAATGTTTTCATTCATTGGTTCTTCTAAATTCATTTGTTCACCTTGTAAAATGCAATGTGTTGTTGTTGTTGTTGTTTGCTTGCTTGTTTAGATTCATTTAATTTTATTTTATATATGTTTTGAGTGTTTTCCCTACATTTATGTCTATAATACCCACATGCAAAATACCCACAAAAGTCAGAAGAGAATATTCAGTCCCCTGGAACTGAAGTTACAGATGGCCACCATATGGGTACTCTAAACTTCTTAGACATCTCAGATCTCCTTGCTGAAATACAAATCATTTAAAATAAGCTAACAGAACTTGTTAGTCTTGAAGAAAAGAGACATTTAATTTGAATAATAGCATAATATCATCCTCCATAACTATTTTAATGATTCACTTAAATGCATTTTAATTTTACATTAAAGCTTACATTAATAATTTGGAAGAGATCAAAACCTTAACAGAGGTTCAGACTAGAATACTAGACATTTAAAGTATTGGCTTCAGCCAGATATGATAGGGCACTTGGGAGACAGGGGAAAGTAGCTCTCTGACTTCAAGGCTTGTCTGGTCTGATACTAAGATTAAAAAGAAATTAGAAAATATATGTTCCTTGTAGATGTTATAGTTTTCTTTTGCTTTGGCATTTTTTCAGAATTCATAATGCACTCAAAGGAATTCCAAATGATCGAGATGGACTGTTTGATACAATCCAGCGCTCTAAAAATCACCATCAAAAAAGAGCATATATAAAATGGATGGTAACTCTCTTTAACAATTGTCCTGTTGCCTACCAAATCTTACAGGTAGAAGTTCTTTTTTACAGTTGTATGAAATTCTGACTTAAATTTTTCAAAGAAAACACAAATTTTTTAGTTTGCATTTTAGGTTAAAACATTAACATTTAAACTATTTCTTGACATACATAGTTTTGCTTTCTGTTGAAGGGTAATGGAGACCTTAAAAAAAGTGGACTTGGGCTGTGGAATGGCTTGGAGATGAACTGGAAAGAAAACCATATTCTGGCAATCCTCATTATACTTACAGCAACTGGTCTCCTCCAGTGCAAAGCAATGAAACAGCAAATGGTTGTTTTTTAGAAAGATCTCATAGTGCAAGAATGACGCTTGCAAAAGCTTGTGACCTATGTCCAGAAGAGGTAAAAAAATAAAAGCCATTAATGGAACAAAAGTAACTTATTATATACATCAGTGCCCATGTATTTATGATTATGTAAATATTAGATTATGCTTCTATCTGTTTTGAATTATAGGATATGTACCTAACATAATTTAACCAGGTATAGTGGCACATGCATTTTTTTTTTTTATTTTATCTCCTCCCCCTGTTCCCCTCCCCTCCTATGAGGGTGCTTCCCCACCCACCACCTTCCACCTCAGCTCCCTAGCATTCCTCTACACTGAGTCATCTTAATCCTAGCATTTGGGAGACAGATGGCTCTTGAGTTTGCTACTTGCCTTGTCTCCGTAGCAATTTATAAGCCTCTAGAGCTACATAGCAAGACCTATCTCAAAAAACAAAACCTACAATTTATTATTATAAGTTAACAAGTGATATTGTTTCAAACGAAGTCTCTGTAAGGACTCAATTGTGTATTTTATTTGAAAGTGTTAAATTGTAAAATGTATTGAAGAGGTCAGCTTTGTGCATTAATTTGTTGTTTAAAACATTAAATGAGGGAGATTAAATTTTACTTTTTTAATTTATTTTAATTAAGTTATTTTTTTCTTTTTTGATTTTGAGAAGATTTTGATTGGTTGGTTGGTTTGTTTTGTAGGGGATGAGAGAAACAGAGTTTTATGTAACCCAGGATAGCCTCAAGCTTGCTATGTATTAGAGGATGACCTTGAATTTATAATTCTGCTGCTTCACCCTCCCATTGTTGAAATTATAGATGTTAAAAAACACCTACTTTCTTAATTTCTTCTAAATTAGGACCCTGATGTCCAAGATGCCCCAGATGAGCATGAGTCACCTGCACCACAAGATAAAACATTTTATCTTTATTCTCACAGAACTCAGTGTCAACAGGTAAACAGTTTTCTTCTTACTAATTCACCTTTTATACTTTTCTTCATTTTATAGATGTATGACTTCAGCTTTGCCCAGATAACAAAAAAAAGCACATTTGTACTGTAATCATCATTTATCAATTACCTACACCAGGTGCCTTGTGCTACTACTACCTTAATTAAGGTGTATGAAAAATGTAAATTCTGTAACATCTGTTATCAGTATAATGTTAATAATTATGAGAGAAACAACAGAAACAGAACTGTTTTTGTTACTTGCTCTAAATTCAGAGGAAAATATTTAGTAATTTGGGGACTGACAATATGACTGACTCCGTTGGTAAAGGTACTTTATTTGCAAAGTCTACTTTGATTCCTGGAACTCCTGTAAAGATGTGAGAATAGAACGAACCACAAAGTTGTCCTTTCCCATATCTATCCCTACACATTTGATTATATATACAGTAATTTAAAGTTAGGCCCCTAAAACCCATATAAAAATATCTGGTACAGTAGCTTGCCTATTGGATTCCAGCACTAGGATGGCAGAGACAAAAGGGTTTTACTGACTGGCTGGTCTAACCAAATAGGTATGTTTTGGTTTTAGTGTGCAATCCTGTTGTTTTGGTTTTTGTTTTGTTTTGTTTTTATTGGAAATTTTATTTACATTTCAGTTTACCCCATTTTCCCCCCTCCCTCCCAGGAACTCCCTATCCCTACCCCCCCCACCTCACCTCCCTCCTCTTGGTCCCCCCCCCCCCCGCCTTCATGGGACCAAGGATCTCTTCTCCCACTTATATATAGCTCCCTTGCATATATAGCTGGAGCCATGGGGCCCTCCCTAAGTGCTCCCAGGCTGGTGGTTTAGACCCTGGGGGCTCTGGTTGGTTGGGATTGTGGCTTTCCTCATGGTGTCTCGAATCCTCTCAACTCCTTCAGCCTTCACTCTATCTTCTCTGTTGGGAACCCCATGATCAGTTTAATGGTTAGCTGTGAGCATCTGTCTCTATGTCAGACTGTCTGCAAGAGTCTGTTTTGTTTTTTTAAATAAAAGTTAGAACCTGTAATAGGATTTAACAAGTGAAGATACTTGCTATATATACAAACCTGTTGACCTAAGTTTGATCCCTCCAAATCACATACACAAAGGTGAAAGAAAAAACTTTACAGAGTTGACCTACATACATTGACTGGTGCTTACAATCATGCATAAGAATATATGTGGAAGTCAGAGGGCATTTTACTGGATTACATTTTGTCATTCTACCTTGTGAGTTCCAGAGATCAAACTCAGGAATTCAGGGTTGGTAGAAAGATTCCTTAAGGTAACTCTCCAGCCCAATAAGTTTTCTATTGTTTGGGAATTTCAGCCATGTATAAAATGAGTTTTGGCCAAATCTGCCTCCACTTTCTTTTCTTCCCATTCTTCCCAGATCTCACTCACCATATCCCACTCCCTTCTCATGTACTCTAGGGGATTTTGTAATTTGGTTTGTTTCAATCTGTTGCTTTTTTAGCCTGGAATTTGCCTCAAATTCATAGATTCTGCCTGCCTCTGTTTCCTGAGTGCTAGGATTGATAGTGTGCATCACCACACCAGGTGATACGTTCTTTTTTTTTAGACCACTTATTGCACAGGTTTAGGACCATCCACTGGAACATGAGTATCCTACCAGAGTCTATATCCCTAAAGAAAACAGCTCTCCCACCTCCAGCAACTATTACTTGCAAGTAATTCTTCAGTTAAGGATGACTATTCATGAGCCCCATCCCAGATTTATGGTAGGATTTAGTCTGGCTCAATATTGTACAAGAAGTCACAGCTGCAGTGAGTTCTTATAAACAATGGTCCTGTCATGTCTGAAAATACTTCCACAGCGGTTGCCTACTGCCTCTGAGACTTAACAATCTTCTTACCTCCTCTTACCTGGTTATTGTTCTTTGGAAACATTGTGGGGAGAGATGTTACAGATGTCTTGTATATAGCTGAGCATTTTACAGTTTTTTATTCTCTACACTTTGACCAATTCTGAGTCACAGTTTGCTGAAGACAAGGGAAAGGAACAGCAAAGCAAGGCAAAAGGGAAGGAAAGGGAAAAAAGGGGGGTCAGAAAGAATGTCTCTGAACTTTGAGAGTTGCACTACTAATAAGAGTCTCCCTTGGGACCTATAATCAACCACAGGTTCTTGGCCCGGTTAGAAGTACCAGGAATGAGACCTTCTTTTAAACTGGGACTTAAATTGAATCAGAAAATGATTGGGTACTCCTATAATGTATTATCACTGTTGTACAGTGGGCTTACAGTGTCTAAGGAAGGCATAGCCCCACATAGTGTAACTTCACCTAAACTCTTTATATATGTGTATGCATTTCATGAAGCATCTGTAATAGATTTTCATGTGACCTTTTCAATATAGTGTTTTTAAACTCTTTCTACTACCTTTTATCCTGCCCTTCATCTCTTGCCCCAGAGACATTCCATATCAGTCTTTGGCCTGCACACACATTTGTACATGAGCACATACTACATAAACATAGGGGGGCAAGAAATGCTTTTGATAGTTTACTTGGGAAGAAAAAAGGCAGAGGAATGCTGAGAATGATGAAAAGATTATTATAACATTAAGTTGGGAGTGTTATATAATTCAGTTCAGTTGTTCTTAAGTTTAGTATGTATAATAATGGTTTGAAAGAGCTTGGTTAGGCTGCCAAATCACACAAAGAGATTCCCAGTCCAATAAATATGTTGAAAACCTTAAAGATTTGTTGTTCTGGCTCTATTAATGGTGATGCACAACTGTGATCCCCACATTTCAGCCACACAGCCATGGGAACATTGTAATTGAAGCCATTCTGGTTCATATATTAGCAAAATTCTATTTTCTAACAAGTCTGCAAGTGATATCAATGTAGCTCTGGAAGCTATACTTTTTTCTGTTCGTGACTCTGAAATGCCACAACTTTTATCAGAGTTAGAGATGAAATACTCTTACATGCTTTACCTATTCTTTCTCTCCATAAATCTAGGTCAAAGATAATTTGATCAAAGGTTTATATGTACTTATTTTCTCAGATGGTACTGGCTTTACTTTAACATAGAAATCAGTTTGTAAGTTTTTTGTTTAGCAGCTATATGAAAAAACTATTTAAAAAAATACCAAGTTTTAATAACATTTTTTAAATCTACTTTATAAAATGTGAGCTTTACATTTTAATTGTAATTTTTGAAAAGTTTAACCTGAAATTTTTTCCACACTCCTAGAATTATGAGCCTGAACAGCCATATTCAGGACCAACAGCACATCAGTTGAACAACCCTCAGAAAAATGATGAACCACAAGAAACTCATGAAAGCAGTGAAGAAATATCTTCATCTCTAATAAAGGATCAGTGATACAAATAATTATATGGTGTGTTATATCCATATATTCCGGCCTTATGTTAAAAACTTTTTCTGTACTTAGTATATAAAACTATAAATATGTGCCAAACAAACATGAGTGGAAAGTATATGCTGTGTAATTTACTGTGGTTATATATATTGCCTGCAGTGGAATACTGTTTAATTCTTAATGCCCAATACTAGTACACAAATGGAAAATATATGTACAATATGTTGACTATTAATTCTTATTCTCAAGAGAGTGACAACAAATACACATTTTTTTTTTCTTACAAGAGTGTATAGAAGCATAATAGAAGATAGACAGATAAATAGATTTTGGTAGAATTTATTAGGTTGAGCTTTGAAAACTTTTCTCTGCAGTATTGTGGATTAAGTGGATATCAGAATCCACAACATTTTGAAGTGTCATTTTCCAATATATCTGGCTTATTTTCTAGTAATTATAAATACTACTTGGCAGCAACACTAAACCATTTTTCTGTGTCCATTCTCCAAAACTGTTATTGTTAGATAAGAGGCTTAGTTAAGATAGTAACTACTTAATGAAAATAATTCTAAGAATATGTTGAAACATTGCAGACTTAAAATTCTCAAACATTCTTAAATTAGTAGTATTTTTAAGTAGCAACTATAATATGTGTCATATTTTGGAAGCTCTCTGAAAAAGCAAGTAGTCTTACAAACAATCCAACCTGAATAAATATATTTCTGTTTGTGTTAGAGAAATTATTTTTGCTGGATTCATAAATATAATTTAAGAAAAATCATACTCTTGTTTTGTTTTATTTTTTTAAGACTACACATTTGGTCTATGGATAGCATACTTTGGTATGACACTGACTTCACATTTCAGATGTTTAGCTTTTGTAGATAAAAGATTTTTCCTGTTGAAAGAAAGCAGATATCGGTATTATTTCAGTTTCGTTATGTTATCAGTATACTTTTGTATAATGAATTCTTATTATTAATAATGGTTCTATTGTTTTAAAAAAGTGCCATGAGAACTAAATTAGTTAATAAGTGTTTTACACAAATACTAATTTCACTTTTCACAGTGATGTTTTAAATACCCATAATTGTTAAGGCTGACCCTGTAACCTGTAACATGATAAGCACATTTGACATATTTCTTGGCCCATTATTAAACAGAATGAGCTATAAAGTCTTTTTCTTAGTCTAAAATATGCAAATTATTATCAAGATTTCTAAGAATATATTGAAACAGTACTTATTGAGTATGCAAAGCCCAACTTTTTCACACTTATAAGGGGATATTAATGTTATTGCTGTATGATCAGTATTTTCATTACATTAACCCTATATTCATGGTCATAGGCAATTTTTCTGCTGTGTTCTATAATACAAATGATACTGGTATTTTATTCCATGAAGTACAAAAAGAAATTACCCAGATTCACCCTTCTGTATTGTTATAGTTTTATCATGAGATAACCACCATCATGTACAAATGCCAGTTCCAGTCACTTTCTGTCTGATAAAAGATTCCTGTAATGAATGTCAGGTTTTTCTAATGTAGTTGACCTAGAGATTTCCATAGAATATTGCCATGTCTTCTCTGTTGTTTAATAATACAATTTCCTAAGGTCTACATGAGCAGGCCATTAATTATTAAACCATGAACTGAGAGATAGCACCATTAATAAATAAGATATATGACTTCTATTTATAGCCCATTTATTGCTTAATCACTCTTTCAACTTGTCAGTAGGCTACATTTATATAGTATTCTATTTAACTTCTTTCAAAGTGTCATTTTTTAGTATTAGCAGTACTTTGTTTTGCAAGGGAAAAGTTAAGGGTAAAAAGCTCAGTATTTTATGACACTATTCCTGAGAAGTTGAGAACAAACATGTGCTTACTGTCGATAAGAACCTACAGAACACAGAAGTAAGGACATCACCAAAGTCTAAATTGGTGAAAAGGTACAGTATTTGTTAACTTTGTTTGAAATAAAGGTTAGCTTGTAAGAGAAGAAATGACTTGAAGATGCTGAATCACTAAAAACCTACCTCATCAGAAACCTAGAGTCTAAGGCTGTTTCCACAGCCTGTAGGCAGTTCAACAGATTGGAGAGTATCCTTTCTAGGTCACCTTGTCTAAGGGTGTCTCAGTAGGTTCCTTACTCCATAAATATACCTGGAGAGGATAGGACATAGTGAATCTAGTCGGTTTCATGGATTTCCTGATATTGTATTGAGTCATTTACTTACTGAGCCTAGGGAACTTCCTATAAAATGGAATGTTTACTTTCCTCTCTTAGAATATCCTATTTTTCTATTTCATTGTAAACATCCTGTCTTAAAATATCCATTTTATGGAGACCCTCTTTGGAACATTGTTACTACATCTGGGTGTGGGTATTACTGCCCCTTCGTGGGGCCCAGAGGATGGTGAGGCTTACATAGTATGAGTGCCTACTATGTGACACAAAATAGAGGATTCTAGTAAACTAGTGGAACCTCATAATGGACCTGGAATAGGGCAGTGGCTGCTTCCCCATTGTCAGGGAAGTCCCCTCAGGTGTTGGCACCTGACACCTCCCCATAGAGCCAATGGGATGGTTGGCTGCTCCAATATTCCTGTTGATTCCTTGTTGGTCTCCAGAGTCTGTTTCTCAAGATTGTGACTCCACCTCTCTCACTCCTGTCCTAGAACCCAGTTCCCACAATCTCAGTATACTCCACAGGAGTACTTACCTATCATAGAGAAACCAGAGTTTGATCCCCAATGCAACAGATACAGAGGAAGAACAATAGAAACTGCTTGGAAAGTTCTGGTGATTGCCCTATACCAGCACTTTCAGCATTTGTTGAACAGTTGGAAAACAAAGCACAAGATTCTTTCAAACTTTTCAGTTAAGCATGTAATGCTAGTCCTTCCTTAAGCATTTGGACATTATCTTAGTCACTCTTCTATTGCTGTGAAGAGACACCATAACAAGACAGTTCTTACAACTCAATGAATTGGGTCTTTGCTAAGTATCAGCCTTGGGATGGAGAGGAGATCCTGAGGAAGGGTTATTTGGAAGCAGCAGAAGAAACTACTTGAAGTCTGTCATGGGTGCAAGCTGACAACTGTCTTCTGCTTGAGATAGCTCATCTAGATAGCTCAGCTCTTGGAAACCAAAGCCGGCTCTTACTTGCATATTAACCCAGACATATAGTTTCCTTTCTATTGTCTCACAAATCAATGACAGCCCCTTGATTTTTAGAAAAAGACAGCAAGTACATTTTTTAACATAGCAAATGAATTCAGAGATCTGCCTTCCTTTGTAAGCAAAAAAAGACAAACCTGAGATCAATACTCCCACCACACCTGTACTTAAATTTTCTCTGTTCCAGGCTGACCTTAAACTCAGAAATTGGCCTGCCTTGGTATCTTTTGACAAGCAGGCTCATTAGCTCACTGCCTTTATTCTTTTAGGTCTGTAAAGCCCCTTATACAATTCATATTGCATCCTTATATATTGCAAAATTGATAAACATTCTTGATTCAACGTTTTCAGAATTCTTTCTCACTAGTGATGTCTTGAAGGTCACATCATTCACATCTTTCTGAGGAACACCAGACATGCCCTTGCTTCCTGGACTCATGGAGTCATTAACCCTAGCAGGGAGAACATTTTCTGCGAGTTGTGACAGGGAAAAATTTCCTGAAGGAGAAACATTAAGTTATATGCATCATTATACAAACAGCCCAACACCCACAGTAACATCAGCACTTGTGGAAATCCACATCCTGCTGGCTCTGCTCCAGGGGCTTGGAAACTGTCACAATATCCCTTCCATGCCCAAGCAGGACTCAGAAGGGGGTTTTGGGGTTGTTGGTTTTTTTGTTTTGTTTTGTTTTTTTTTTTTCCGTTGGTTGCTTGCTTAGTTGCTTGGTTGGTTGTTTTTTAAGAAAAAGTTTTGAGAATCAATACTCCAGATCATTGCTGCCTTGACCGTTGGAGGACACTCAAGGACACTCAAGCTGGATAGCTGTCAACTCACTAGTCCCCCAGCTACTCTACCCACTGGCTTCAGGATTCAGTTTGCTGTGTTAATCCCTGAAAATGCACCTAGTGGAGAAAAGTAGAGGTACAAGACTATAGGATTCCAGAAAACAACATTTTTTTTTCCACCTTTGCATTTGGTCCAAGGCTAACCCTCCACACCCAGTCCTTTGGCTAGTTGGTGAAGGGGTTCAAGTAAGCAGTTCTGTTCCACTCTGCCCCGCCCCCTGCCCCCCCTACCCCAAGCTTGGAGCTCTTTGGACAAACTGGAGATTATAAGGTTCTGTATGTTGCTGTCTCCTCTCCAAGGAGCAATTCCTGTGTTTCTGGTACCAAGTTTGGTGGGAAGAAGATCTAAGTCATTTAGGGAAACTAAGGTTGTGCCTTGCAGCAGCCTTGCCTTAAGTGGAGAACATGGATCATCTTGCTTTTCTCTTCCCAGGCTCTGTTACTCCTCATCAAAAACAAAACAACAAAAACATCCCCAACTCTCCAAGGTGGTTTCCTCTGAAATTCTTTGCTCTCTTTCCAAGCAGGCTGTTTCACTGAAAGGGATAAAAAATTTTAAAGAAGATTGAGACCTCCCATCTGAATTTAAAGGGTTAAAAAGTTCACAGGCCCAGGTTTCCCGGAACAGCTGGCCACCCAAAGAAAGAACTAGCCCGCTAGGTCGTTCCCAAAAAAGAATAACAAACTATAATACAGGTGAAGCGTCCCCACAAAGGGGTCCCCCACTCAAGTCGGAGGGGGCACACCCAAGGACCCAAGAGACCATCTTGTTGTAATCCGAAGCACAGTTTACTGACGGAACTTTCCGGGGGGCTCATATTCACGCGGAGAAGAGGATCGACCCAGAATCTCAAAAACATAGGGTTTAAAGAAAAGGATTGGGGGGGGGGGCTTGGGACAGTTCACATATTGGATT